>CAUYQU010019836.1:0-27990 GCA_963574635.1 Cheracebus regulus
GAAAATGTGGCACATATACACCATGGAATATTATGCAGCCATCAAAAACGATGAGTTTGCGTCCTTTGTAGGGACATGGATGAACCTGGAAACCATCATTCTCAGCAAACTGACACAAGAACACAAAATCAAACACCGCACGTTCTCACTCATAGGTGGGTGTTGAACAATGAGAACACAGGGACACAGGGAGGGAAGCATCACACACTGGGGTATGTTGGGGGGAAATAGGGGAGGGACAGTGGGGGGTGGGGAGTTGGGGGGAGATAGCATGGGGAGAAATGCCAGATACAGGTGAAGGGGAAGAAGGTAACAAATCACACTGCCACCTGGTACCTGTGCAACAATATTGTATGTTCTTCACATGTACCCCCAAACCTAAAATGCAATAAAAAATAAATATTAAAAAAAAAACCCAAATAATATAATGGAGCAGATATCAAGGATTCAATAAAATACGAATATGAAATAATTTTTTAGAATTTACATAATCATACTTTCTCAGCATTATTACTTCACTCATTATTAATATCACATAATTTATGACATAGCATATGCTTCTTCATGTTATTTTCCTTGTTTCATTGTTGTTATCTTGTTTTTGTAACTAAGTTAGAAATAATGTAACAACTATAGCCTAACTACATGCTTAACACAGTTCTAGATAACTATAAAACATTCAGTTAAAATGTGTTGATTATCACAATTATGTGATTAGGAAATTGGATACTTTAGTTTTGATATCAGTTTTTCACAACAGAGAAATGACATCTTTAAAAATTAAGTAAATATATGTAACCAAATGAGTATTTTTAACTGAGATCCATACTCTCAGCTTTGAATTACATGTAGAAAAGAAAACTTAATTTTTGTTGATATTAAATTACAACTATAAAATGTTATAAAATAAATAAGATGCACATACTTAGAAAAGAAAAACTTTGAAAGTCCTCAGTATAGAAATTAATATCTCTGTTTTTTAGTATTTAGACTAGAAGAATAGTATTAAATTATAAAGACGTGAGACATATCTTTCTTGAAATTATAAGCCAAAGAGCAGCTGCAGTCAGAGTCATCAGACTGCCATGAAATTTGTAAAAGAGGGGACTTGTCAACAGTGTCTGCCATGGTCTGTTTCAACACAGCTGCAACTGGGATTTTCAAGCTGACCCCCATCTGGTAGGATGATGATGCCTTCTGGAAGGTTCTCAGCAGAGCCCAAATGACCAACAGAGTAGGTAAAAAACAGAAGGACAGATGGCAAAGTAAGTTGAAAACACTTGATAATTTTCAATTATGAAAAAAAAAACCTTACTCCCAAGAATCACTAAGAATATGCTTGTATCTGCATTTAACGCTTCATAATAAAGAATTTGTTTGGGATTCTGAGACCCATGTGTGAATTTAAAGATTGGAAAGTTTTTCATTTTCTACAATATTTAAAGAGAACATATTACTATTCCTGGGTTTAGGATATATTAGAAGCATGCAGCATTAATAAGAAATTCCCCCAGAAGCCTGTTATTTTATTTCTGGGGGCATCTAAAATAGAGTTTTCTAGTAATTGCAGGCTAGACATATATTTTTAATATTTTTAGTAGTAAGTAGTGTTAAATATAAAATGTATAAAATTAAATCTGTGAAGTTCACATTCTAACACAAAATATATATTAATAAAACTTGAGTTCATTTAAACCACTAAGACAATGCATGCTATAAATATATAAATCATATAGATGTAATTTATATGTAACATGTATATTATAGAAATTATATGTTAAATATAAGTACACATACATATATATAAATTTGAATTTTCTGTTACAAATTAAGTAATATTTTAAAATATATATTGCATTGTGATTGTATAGTATGAGCTTGTTTTTGTTAGAAACAACTAAAATCTACATAGAAAATTCATGTAATTTCTACATGATTACCATAACTCAAAATACTGGAATTGTTTAATTTAAAATATTGTATTTGAATCCTATTGTATATGTAAATTATTCTATATCATTTATATTTGAAAATTTAAGATTTACCAAGATAAACATTTGTTATAAATATAAAATATTCTTTTATATTTTTACACATTATAAACCCATTGATTTCTGACATTCATTCTCTGAATTTATGCAGTTTACTACCTTAGTTGTGTGACTTTTCTGAGTTATCAATATTGAAAAAGACATCTGTATTCATGTGTACTTAGAATAAGCTATAGCTCTACTGATTTCTTAGCTTTTAAAAATACCCATAACCAACTATTTTTTGACAAAGCAGACAGAAACATACAATGGGAAAGGACACACTGTTCAATAAATGGGGCTTGGAAAATGTGATACCCATATCCAAAAAAAAAAAAAAAGAATCTGGATCCTAGCTTTCACTATATACAAAAATTAACTCAAGATGGATTAAATATTTAAATGTAAGACTTGAAAGTATAAAAATCTTATAAAATAACCTAAGAAAAACTCTACTCAAAATTGGCCTAGGATTTATGACTAAGACCTCAAAAGCAAATGTAGCAAAAACAAATTTAGATAAGTGACACTAATTAAAGAGATTGTGCAGAACAGAAGAAATAATCAGCAGAGTAAACAGACAACCAATAGAATTGGAGAAAATACTTATAAACTATGCATCTGACAAAGAATGGTACAAGAAACTAAAACAAGAAACCAAATAACCCCATTTAAAAATTGGTAAAGAATATAAACAGACATTTCACACAAAAAAAGACATAAAAGTGATCAACAAATATGAAAAAAAATCTCAACATAACTAATCATCAGAACAATACAAATTTAAAGAACACTTAGATATCATCTCAAACCAGTCAGAATGGCTGTTATTAAAAAGTCAAAAAAAACACAGATGTTGGTGAGGATGCAGAAGAAAGAGAATGCTTGTACATTGTTGGTGGGAATGTAAATTAATACAGTTTCTCTGAAAAACCATGTAGCATTTTCTCAAAGATCTGAAAATAGAACTACCATTTGACCCAGAAACCTCATTAGTGAGTATCTACTGAAAGGAAAATAAATTGTATAAAAAATAAGAAAGACACCTACACTCTTATGTTTATTGCAACACTATTCACAATAGCAAAGTCATGAAATCAACCTAAGTGTCCATCAAGAGATGATTAGATAAAGAAAATGTCTTATACAGACACCATGCAATACTATGCAACCATAATAAAAAATGAAATCATGTATTTTGCAGAAACATGGATTGAGCTGGAGGCCATTATCCTAAGTGCATTAACTCAGAAACAGAAAATCAAGTAGCACATATTCTCACTTATAAATGGGAGCTAAACAATGTGTATATAAGGACATACAGGGGGAAATAATAGACACTGGGGTCTCCAATAGAAGTAAGACTGGGAGAAAGATTAGGATTGAAAAATTACCTATTGCATATAGTGTTCCCTGTTTGGATGATGGGTACATTAGAAGCCCAATTTCACCATTATGCAATATATCTACATAGCAAACCTGCATATGTAATCCCTGAATGTATAAAAATTAAAAAATAGTGCCAAAAATTATGAGGCTTATGTACCTGTTTCAACAATATTACCATTACTCAATTTAGCTGCTACTTTTTGTCCCTGAACCCCATTTTCTGACAAAGCTCAGTAATCTCAAATATTACCTTTTCACAGAGAAAGGGTTTTTGGAGAAGGAATGGTCAACTCATTCACACATTTGAAAATAACAAGTAAACTCTTGATAGAGCATGGGATTTGAGATCTTTTAGTTTCTAATCTACCACATTATTTAGCTGATTTACTTGCTATTGCTGTGTTTCTGTGTCATTATTAATGCCGAATGAGCAATCTATGCTATTTTGTAAACTCAGCATAGTGGATTGATGTAAACTACAAAGCACTTTGGGAATTGCTGTTACAGTTTTAGTTTATATCATCTGTTTTTACATAGTAAGACAAATCTGAAACTAACGAAAATCTAAGCAGGAGATTCCAGAATATATTGGTCAATAAAAGACCTGTGACCTAAAGTTCTGTCATAATCATCAAAGGTAAGGTTTCAATATAACATGGAATTTGATACATGAAAGAGAGGCAGGGAGACAGAGACCATTTTTCAAAATTGAAGAAATAGAAAATACAACAGTGAGGTCTGTGCTAATTGTTAAATCTGGATATTTTAGCTTCTCATAACTAACACAAAATAAAACATGCTTTTTTTATTTTCTCACAAAGAAAATATGTAGATTAACTGCAATAGCAAACATATGAAAATGTGTCATGCATGCATTGTACAAAAAAAACATAAAAATATGTGTAGAGTTATATATGTTAACTTTTGTATTAAAAATAGCAGTGTATAAAATAAATCATGCTGACTGGCATTTCTTGGTAGTTAATAACACATGTCACTTAAACTTGATGTTATATGTTAAATATTCCTTTACAGCGTACACTTAATTACATTCTTGTTTGCATTTTCACAGATAGGTGAAAGAAAACACACTACCTGAATACTTTCCACATACCCCGTGACTTTCTCATTTTTTTAATTTTGAATTTTATAGATACACATTAGACATATATATTGACGAAATACATAAGATATTTTGATACAGGCATATGATGTGTAATCACATCATGGTTAATGGGGGATCCATCACCTCAAGTATTCATTATTTCTTTGTGTTAAGAAGATTCCAATTGTATTTTCTCAGTTATTCTAGAATGTAGAACAAATTACAGTTGACTTTACTCTCCCTGTTGTGCTATCAAATACTAGATCTTAATTATTCTAAGTATATTATTATACCCATTAACTATCTCCCTCACTACACTTCCCAGCCCATGCTAACTATCATTCTAGTTGCTATCTCCATGAGTTCAATTGTTTTAAATTTTATAGCTTCCACAAATGAGTGAGAATATGTCAAGTTCATATCTCTGTGCCTGACTTATTTCATTTACCATAATTTTCTCCAGATCAATCCATGGTGCTCCAAAGGACAGAACCTCATTCTTTTTATGCCTGAATAGTACTCCAGTGTGTACATGTACTGTCTTTACTCATTCATCTGTTGATGAACACTGAGGTTGCTTTCAAATCTTAGCTATTGTAAACAGTGCTGCAATAAACATAGGAATGCAGATATATCTTAAAATCAAAATAGATTAAATGGTGAGAGATAGAGCCATAGTTTTATTCTTCTGCATTTGAATATCCTCTTTGCTCAGAGCTATTTATTGAAAGGACTGTCCTCTCCCCTAGTAGTATTTTAGCTAATTAGACAAAAATTACTTTTTTCCCATTCCTCTAGTCATATTCCTTTTGTGCAGTATTATAATAAATATGTTCATGTTATTTTTCATACCTAAGTGATAATGTCAAGTATCATTAAACAATATTTAGTTGAACATACGTTTCAATGCTAAAAGTATGTGGCCAACATCTTAGAAAGAACAACTTTCTTTCTAACAAAGCTCTTCTCTAACTCAATTATTAATTTAATTGGTTAAATGTATATTTTAAAAGAATCCATACCATCACAAACTTTCTCCCACTTAAGCCAAACTAAAAAAATAAATATTTTGCTGAGAAAAACCTTTACGATGATTTTTAAAAATCTACATTGTTCTTTGACATTCCACAGTCATTGAATCATAAGGTAAACTTTATACAAGAGGTCAATGAAATTTTTTGGCTTTTACTTTTTGGATACTTTCCAAGTTAATGATCTTATTTTTTTAATCATGTATTCCTTGTGTGGAACGGCATAAATGTTATCCTTAGTTTCAATATGAGAATCTGTTTTTCTCTTAAATAAATGATTTTGTATTGGAATTGTGAAAGGCTGAATAATAGCTCCATAAAATATCTGGATTTGAATCCCCAAAACTTGTAACTGAGTCCTTATATGGCATAGGAAATTTTGAATATGTGATTAAATTCTTTCAAGGTGAGGAGACAATCCTGTGTTATCCCAGTGGGCCCTAAATGTAGTCATATGCGTCCTTATAAAAGGAAGACAGAATAAAATTGACCTCAGAAGAGAGAAAGTGAGGGTACCAAATAGAGGGATAGAAAAAGAGAGAAATTTGAGGATGCTCTGCTGCTGACTTGGAATATTAAGAAAGGTGTCATAAGCCTAGGAATGTAACAGCTACAGCTGTAGAAGCTGAAAAGGCAAGGAAATTGATTTTTCCTTAGAGCTCTCCAAAGCAAATGCAGTCCTGTTAACACTTTGTCTTCGGACATGTCAAACTTCTGACGTTCAGAATGGTAAGTCAATAGATTTCTGTTATTTTAAACCATTACATTTGTGGTAGTTTGTTACAGCACAATAAGAAACTAATGAAAATGCTGAATCATTTAACTGTTCATGCTAGCTTTTTTGCCTCTATCTTTAACATTGCAGGACCAAATTGCTTCCACAATTTATTATTTTATTTTATTTTATTTTTCAGAAAGGAATCTTGCTCTCTTGCTCAGGCTGAAGTACAGTGGTATGATTATGGGTTACTGCAGCTTCAAACTCTTGGGTAGAAGTGATCCTCCCGCCTCAGCCTCTCAAGTAGCTGGGACTACAGGTGTATGCCACCATGCCCAAATTATCACAATTTTAAACAGCACACTTGGTTGGTCTGAATAGCAAGAATTTTGCTATGGATACAATTCTCAGTTTCATCTTAATTTTCCTCCATCATTCATCACTTCTGCTGATTTTCTTTTTTTTTTTAATTGTATTTTTTATTGCATTTTAGGTTTTGGGGTACATGTGAAGAGCATGCAATATTGTTGCATAGGTATACACGTGGCAGTGTGATTTGTTGCCTTCCTCCCCTTCACCTATATCTGGCATCACATGTTCTCACTCATAGGCGGGTGTTGAATAATGAGAACACTTCTGCTGATTTTCAGTCCTACTGATAGTATTTCATTGTATTGTGTTCTTACTGTTAGATCAGCTAAAGGCATCCAACAATTTCATTTGTTGTCTCTGATTTTCCATCTCATCATTTTAATCTCAAGCATTTGGAACTTTTTAATGTATTTCCTAAAATATGATGATTCTTAGTAACCTTTGAAGTATTACACCATGGGGATTTTTATCTCCAGGGGGCCGAAGGCATTACCTGGTGGTAAGTTAAGGACTTAAGAAGATACTAAAAGTTTTATACACTCTACATTACTATTAATAATACTGAAGCCATAGTGCACTAAATTTACTGTTATATATGTAAGACAAAACATGCTTCTCAGCAGGCTACAGGACATATGTTATTTTATTCTTCTTGCAAAATAGTAATGAAAGAAAGAATGTAAAAACAAATACCCATTGATCATGCATTTGTGTACATTATTGTTTTGTTAAAGTAAAAAAATATTTTATGCCAAGGAGAGATCAGACATCGTTCATCATTCATAGATTTAAAAATACCTCTGAACTAAATTCCATAAATATGCAGAAGATTTTAATCTCTATTTTTAATTTAATATTAAGAGTTTGGAACTTAAATACTAAATGAAACTACTTTGATGGCCAATTGGACATTTCAACATATTTTCTTCTAAAGCTTTTATTGTTTTGACTTTCATTGTTAGGTTTTTATACACTGGTAGTCCACATTTTTATGTAGGGTAGAGATAAAATAATGACAGTTTTTCTAAAGAGGTGCTTTATGAATAAAATTTGAGTGGAAATGGAAACAGTTCAATGTTAAACAGATCTTGATATTATTATTATTAATTATTAACCATATATTCAGTATATATTGATCTGTTAATATTTCTATTGTCTTATCTGTGTGCACCTAGTTATTAGAGTTTTCCTTCCCCAGTTTTTGAAATGCCTTTGAGTACCCAGAGGTTTCTGAAAAAGTATTTAATTTTTCAAACTGCTTTCTTGAGATGACATAACAAAGGCATACTAATTCAATTTCATTGCAAAAACTATCAATCAGGTAAATAATCATTTCACTTTTTAAAAAAATGAAGTGTTGTTTATCTTCATTACTTTAAGTAAAAAAAATGATTTGGATAATTTTACTAGAAAAATAACATGAACTTATCTTGAATGTTTTAGTCTACTATTATCGGCTAGATACATTGTCTTTTAAAAACACTAATTGCTAATGTGCTCTCTGTAGATCTGTAATTTCCTCTTTTTTTCTCACAGTGAGACATCACAGTAGAGAAATTAAGTAATTGAAACGAGGAGAAATTTAAGTTAAAATTAAAGTATAACTTCCTGATAGGTTAGAAAATTAAATAAATCTTTTGATGGAAGTTTATGTAGCAGAAATTTATGCTTCATCGACAAGGTGTAAAGTATATACTTCCCAAGGTGCAAGAATTTCTGTTTATGTTGTTCTCAGTGTATCCTCAGCACCTGGACCATGATGGACACATTATATGTGCTTGATACACCTGTTAACTAGCCAAATAAACAAATATAATGATGAATGGACAGCTGGTTAAGTGGTTGAATTAATAGAATACACTTTTAACTCTGTAATTTTTCTATATAATTTCTATGTGATTTTCAGAGAGAGGACAGTTTGGTGCAGTCAGTAGATTCTCAAGAAGAGAATATAATAAAATACTAAGAGTCTTAATAAAAGTAAATGCCATTGGCTCTTTGATCAGAAAATAATGTAATTAATATAAAAATAAATATATTGACAGTGAAAAATAGAAAACAAGAGGAAATATTGAAGAAGGAAAATACATTGCTTTTTAAAAAAAAAATTATAAGACACACCAACAGTGGCAAGACTAGGTTTTGTTGATAACAAAATATTTTATTATATCACTTACTACCTTGATAAACCTTAGTGACAAGCAAACAAACATTTATTGGATTTCTATATACTAAAATGAACACAGAGATATTAAAATTTTTAAAATACAATGCCATTAATGATCACTAAAATATAATAAAATGCTTAGCTGTACATTTAACAAAACCATGAAGGACTTCTGCATGAAAAATACACAACCCTGACTATTAGAGAATATTTAAATCAGTGGAGAGATATACTGGGCTCAGAGATTGAAAGATTTAACATAAAATAAAGATGGCGATTTCCCAAAGTTATACATGAGTTTCACACAATCCCAGTCAACACCCCAGCAAGATCTATGCTAGATATTGATGTGATTATTCAAAAATTTACTTTTTAATGTTGAGATGTGAGAATTTTAAAATCTATTTTAGACAGCAGTTCTTTGTGGGCTGTGTATTAGGAAAATATTTATTTTTTTCTAGTCTGTTGTTTGTCAGTTCATTCTCTTAACAGAGTCTTTCACAAAGTGAAAGTTTTTCATTTTGATGAGTCCCAGTTTATCAATGTTTCCTTCTAAGGATCATGTTTTTGGTGTGAACTCTAAGCAGCATTTGCCTATTTCTGAATCCTGAAAGTGTTTTTATCTTTTTTCTAAAAGTTTCATAGGTTGTAGAAGTTCATGATAGTTTTGAATTAATTTTTGTAAAATATATGAAACGTAGGTGCAGTTCTTATAAATTTTCTTTTGTTTTACAATTTTATCCTGTGGATATCCAATTACTCTGCCACTACTCATTTAAAAACTCTATCTTTATGCCGCTAAATTGCTTTAGTTTATTTCTCATAATAGGTTGGGCCTATTTACTTGGGCCTATTTACTTGGGTCTATTTATGGGATCTCTACTATGTTCCATTGATCTATGTGTTTAGTCCTCCAATTATACCATACATTCTTGTTTGTAGCTGAATAGTAAGTCTTGAAATTGAATATTGTCACTCCTTCCCATTATTCTTAGTTTTAAAAATTATTTTAGCTAGTCTACTTTGTTTGTCTTACTATATCAATTTTTGAACTCCTGATGGATTAAATATTTAAACATAAGACCTAACCCCATAAAAACCCTAGAAGAAAATCTAGGAAACAGCATTCAGGACATAGGCATTGGCAAGGACTTCATGACCAAAACACCAAAAGCAATGGTGACAAAAGTCAAAATAGACAAATGGGATCTAATTAAACTTAAGAGCTCTGCACAGCTAAAGAAAATATCATTAGAGTGAACTTGCAACCAACAGAATGGGAAAAAATTTTCACAGTCTACCCATCTGACAAATGGGGCTAGGAGAGTGTAGGGGCCCATGGGAGGGATAGTAGGGGGTGGGGGGATTAGGGAGGGATAGCATTAGGAGAAATACCTAATGTAGATGACGGGGAGATGGATACAGCAAACCACCATGTCATGTGTATACCTATTTAACAATCCTGCACAATCTTCACATGTACTCCAGAACTTAAAGTATAATAAAAATAAATAAATAAATAAATAAAATAAAAAGTCAAATAATACAGTTAGAAAATAGAAAAAAACATAATAAAACATTTCAATGAAGAATATTTAAAGATGGCAAGTAAGCATATTAGATGTTCAACATTTTTAGCCATTACAGCAATACAAATTAAAACCTCAGAAAATAGCCCTACACACATCAGAATGAAATGAAAAATATTGACAACACCAAATGCCAAGGACACATAGAAATGACATTACTCCTACCTCGTTCATGGTAATGTTAAATAGCGAAAACGCTATGAAAATATTCTGGCAGTTTTTTTAAAAAAAACTAAACATGGAACTACAGTAGAAACCAGCATTGTGCTCCTTGGCATACCTCCCAGATAAATAAATGCATTTTCACACCTACACATTAATGCATACAGCAAGCACCTTTATTCTTAATAGCCTACCTCTGGACACAATGTGGATGCTCTTCAGTGGCTCGATGGTTAAACAATGTTTAGTACATTCATCCCATGGAAGAATTCTCAGCAGTAGTAAGGAAAATCACTGGGACACAGAACACATAACATTCTGGAGAATTATGCAAAGTAACAAACATCACTCATAAAAGGTTTTATTCTAGAATTTCATTTATGTAATATCTTTGAAGTGGCAAAGTTGTTGAGGTAAATAACAGATTAATAGATTACAAAATTCAGACAGAGGTTCAAGTTGGAGGAAAGTAGGTTGGTTGTAAAAGGTAATGAGGAATTCTTATGGTTTTCTGTATTTCTATTGTATCAATGACAATATCTTTGTCATTTTGCAAGATGTTACCATTGGGTAAAACTGGGTAAAGATCACAGGGGAATTTCTGTATTATTTCTTGCTTCATGTGAATCTAAGTATATCTCAAAGTAAAAATATTAACTAAAATGAGGGATTGCACACCTATATACAGTATTAATATATAAGCATAGAAATCTGAGAATTTATCCAGTAAGCCAGAAATTAAAACATGGGAAATATTAAGCATAATTTAAGGAACATGACTATTGGGAGGAGAAAGTCCAACATATTCCTAATAGAGGAATTATACAGAAAATATTTGCAGACCATGATCAGCCACATAAATTAGGCTAATCCTTTAACTAAAAATAATGAAGAAATTTGTAATTTTCAAAAAAAAAGGTTGGAAAACATCACTTATTTGACAAACAATAAGTAATTTCTTAGTTAGATTAAGGAGAAGTAAGTTCAGAAAGTTGAGCCCATATTTGTGGCTTATTTCCTCTGCAGTCACTTGTCTGTCAAAGATACATGGCAGAGAGTTTGAGAAACTAGGAGGACATTTCTTGGACTTGCACTCCAGGGAAAAAATGTAGGACCCCTGGGCCTGTCAAAGAAAGTATGCTGGAAAATGCCTCTGACAGTGGGTGAATCATAATAAGGACTCCTAGCAGGAATAAGAATAAAGCAAACATGGAGCAGTTATCACAGCATAAATTTGCTGAAAAATAAGTAAAAGGGGTCTGGCTTGGTGGTTCATGCCTGTAACCCCAGCAGTTAGGGAGGCCCAGGCTGGCGAATCACTTGAGGTCAGGGGTTCAAGACCAGCATAGCCAATATGGTGAAACCCCGTTTCTACGAAAAAATACAAAAATTAGCTGGGTGCAGTGGTGGGCACCTGTAATTCCAGCTACTTGGAAGGCTGAGGCAGGAGAATGGATTCAAACCAGGAGGCTAAGGCAGGAGAATTGCTTGAACCTGGGAGGTGGAGGTTGCAGTGAGCCAAGATTGTGCCACTGCACTCCAGCCCAGGTGATAGTGCAAGACTCCACCTCAAAATAAATAAATAAATAAAGGATGTTTTCAGACATAAGTGTCAACAAAAATGACAGTTATTCATTTTTGCTAACAATTCCTTAGTCCTATAACTCCAGCAAATTATTATATAAATATAGCAAAAAAAGCAAGAATTGGTGACATAAGTGTCACAATTTATACTTCAGGAGATCTGATTACTTCACAAAGAGAGGAAAGCTAGTTTATTAACATTTTTATTTTACCAAGATTAGCAGATCATTATATGACTAAGGAATTAATCACAAAGCAATGTGTAAGCTATGGTGCAATAAAATTCTGCCTAAATGTCATCATCCAACATAGGATAGGTGATTAAGAGTGACTAAAAGTAAGTTTCTCTTTTCATTAGCTGAAAATGAATCCATTAAACAGGGAAATTAGTAAGAAATTCATTTATTTTTTGTACAAATTATTTTCTCTTTAAGCACGTGTGAGAAATACAAGGTAAGAATATGTGAAAAAATGTTTTGCTCTTACTTGGAATAGAAAATAATGACTAATGAAAGAAAAAATGAATTTTATTTCTTCACTTGATGCTTCTGCTGAATTTAAAATACACATTTTTGTGTTGTTTAATTTTGCATATCTTTTCTGAGTAGATGTCACATGATGTCTATGATTATTAAGATACTCAAGCATCAATTATGTTTCAGTGTTTTATGTTTTCTTTCTTTGCTTGTCATTCTAAGTTGCCTTAAAATATATAATCATGATGTGTATGAGTTTATAAATATATGTAATTTTTCATGATATACATTCCTTAATTTTCTATTAATATATATTCTTGTATATCATTTACTTTTATACTATTGACTATATTGCCCTGTTATTGTAGGTTGTACATTTTTAGTTCATTTATATCTTTGTTGTTGTTGTTGTTTGTTTTTTGAGACAGAGTCTCACTTTGTCACCAGGCTGGAGTGCAGTGGTGCGATCTCAGCTCACTGCAACCTCTGCCTCCCGGATTCAAGTGATTCTCCTGCCTCGGCCTCCTGAGTAGCTGGGACTGCAGGCAGGCACCACCATGCCCAGATAATTTTTTGTATTTTTAGTAGAGACGAGGTTTCACCATATTGGCAAGGATAGTCTCGATCTCTTGACCTCGTGATCTACCCACCTCTGCCTCCCAACGTGCTGGTTTTACAGGTATGAACCACCATGCCTGGCCACTTATATCTTGAAGAGTTTAGGCTACGGGTTTTCCTGAGTGCAACAGTTTTTAAATTGATCCATTTGAGATTACACAAATTCCTAACTGCTAAATTTCTGACTCCACCACAATCACAGTATTAGTATTTTCACTGAATTAGATTAAACATTCAGAGTCCCAGGATAATAAGAGTAGATTAAATGCATATGATTTTGAATCTAATTAATACAGCTGATACTCCTTATTGGAATATTCATTTTTAATTAAATTAAAAACTGCTTACTTCAGCATGGTTGAAAATGCCCAATATCCAGTAAAATGTATTCATTTTGTAAACCTTTTATAAATATTTTATAGAAAATATCATTTTTAAAGGAACTGTATATTTATTTTTAGTCGTTACATTAGAGACTACCAATATATTTTATGCCTCTTATTGAAATTGCTAATCCTTAACAAATAGAACTGTTCATAAAACTTAACAGGTAGCATTTTCCACCTATACCTCTACTGCCCACTGATGGAAGAGCACTCTCCTATTTTTAAATATGAAAAGTTGATTCATTAACCTAATGAAGTTTCATGTTTTGATTCTTCAAGGAGTATTTGAATCTCCTGTCTTCACTACTCTAATTTATAAACTCTCTAATTCACAACTCCATCTTGTTCTTCTCTAATTAACAAATACATCTAGTTTCTTTCATTTTACTCATCATTTTGCACAGCATTTATTTTTGTCTTTCTCTTTTACTATGTTAGAATTCCTTTGTGAGCAGAAACATTATTTGATTACATATTAGTGAATCTTATCTTTCAAATATGTAACAGCACTTCTGATATAGCTGATGGTTAAATATTTGTTTAATGAGGCATAAAAGACATTTTGCAACCCTCAATCTGCAACAGATTGTGCTTCATTATTCTTCCAACATTTGTGTCTGTTTCCTCAGGTCGCTATATTAAGGTATGAGAGGTAGATGCCTTAAAACAAAAGAAATTAGTTCTTCAACAGTTATGGAGATCAGAAGTCTCAAATAAAGGTGTTAGTAGGGCCATACTACTTTCTAAGGCTCTAAGGGAGAATTCCTTGTTTCTCCATCTAGTTCCTAGTGGTCCCTAGTGTTCTGTGGTTTGTGGCAGCACAACTTCAATGTCTGTCTCCATCTTCACTTGGTCTTGCTTTCTCTTTAAGTCTCACTATATGCTTATCTATTCTTCTAAGGATACAGTCATTAGACTTAGGATCAAACTCAAAACCAGGATGATTTCATCATGAAATTTTTAACTAACTACATCTGCAAAGACTCTATGTTCCAATAAGGTCACCTTCTGAAGTTTCAGGAGAATATGAATTTTGAAGAGACACTATTCAACCTACTACAGTGTTTTGCATTGATACGAATTTAGTTGCTACTTAAAAATACTCCCTACTTGGTAAAAAGACAGAATTTTATTTGATTTAATACTTTCTTTACATCATAATAAAACTAAAAATCTCAAAGGATGAAATACAAATGATATTAAAATGAATCATCTATTTTCTCTCATGTTTGAGATGTCAAAAATCCTGAATCATTAAAATTATAGAGGCCAGGTGCTGTGGCTCATGTCTGTAATTCCAGTACTTTGGGAGGCCAAGGTGGGTGGATCTCTTGAAGTCAGGGGTTCAAGACCAGCCTGGCCAACATCGTGAAACCCCATCTCTACTAAAAATACAAAATAGCTGGTTGTGGTGGTGTGCACCTGTAATCCCAGCTACTCAGGAGGCTGAGGCAGGAGAATTGCTTGAACCCAGAGGCAGAGGTTGCAGTGAGCTGAAATTGCACTACTGCACTCCAGCCTGGGCAACAAAGCAAGATTCTGACTCAAAATAGATGGATATTAGATAGATGATAGATAGATAGATGATAGATAGATAGATAGATAGATAGATGATAGATAGATAGATATAATGATTTTGCAAAACTTTTCTTTCAGATGTTATAAGTAGACAGAAAAGGAGGTGTGTACAGGACATTGGATATACCTTAGAGATATTTTGAGTTTGTCTCCAGACCACCTCAATAAAGCAATTATTGTAATAAAGCAAATCACATAAAATTTTTGGTTTCCTGGTGCATATAAAAGGTATGTTTACACTATTCTGTAATCTATTAACTGCACAATAGCATTATATTATGTCTAAATGAAATAATGTACATATCTTGATTAAAAAATACTTTATTGCTAAAAAATGCTAAAATCATCTGGGCCTTTAGTAAGTAATAATCTTTTTGTTGATGTTGATGGCTGCTGACTGACCAGGATGGTGGTGGCTGAAGGTTGTGGGGCTATGACAATTTCTTAAAATAAGATGACAATGAAGTTTGCCTCCTTAATTGGCTCTTTCTTTCACTAAAGAATTATCTATAGCATGTGTGCTTTTATCATAGCATTTTACTTGCAGTAGAACTTTCAAAATTGGAGTCAATCTTCCCAGACTCTGCCGCTGATTTATCAAGTGTATGCAATTTGTGAGTTCTTTGTTGTCATTTCAACAATGTTCACAGTATTTTAACTGGAAGATTTCATCACTCATTCAATCATTATATCAATCCAGCCACTTCAGGATGATAGGGAACATGGTTAAACCAGTGAATTCCATGAGCATGAGTTCACCACCACATTTCTTTAGCTGTAACATGGATGCCTTGGAGAGAAACAATGCTGTGTGGAATTTCATTGTGGTGGATTAGGCATTCTGTGAGTCCACATATGGCAATCTTGGCAGAAACAATGTGTGCAGGATAGGCAAACCCATATCCAGAGTAAGTGCTTATTCCAGTGAGGATAAACCTCTTCCCTTTCCATGAGAGAAGAGGTTCAATATAATCAACTGGCCACCAGGTAGCTGGCTGATCACGCCAAGGAATTGTGCCAGATTGAGGGCTCAGTGTTGGTCTCTGCTCCTGGCAAATTAGGCACTCAGCAGTGGCCGTAGCTAGGTCAGCGTTGGTGAGCGGAAGTCCATGTTGCTGAGCCCATGCATAACCTCCATCACTGCCACCATGTCACTTTGTTTGTGGGCCCATTGGCTGATGGCAGGGGTAGCTGAGTGGTATCCACAGAACGGTCATCCTATCCACTTGATAAAACCCTCCTCTGGTGAGGTCACTCATTGGTGAGCAGTCACATGGGATACAAATATCTTCACAGTTTTTGACCACTCAGAGAGGTCCAGCCATATATCTCTTCCCCAAATTTCTTTGTCACCAATTTTCCAATCATGCTTCTTCCAAGTCCTTGACCATCCAGCCAAACCATTGGCTACAGCCCATGAATCAGTATATAATCACATATCTGTCCATTTCTCCTTCCATGCAAAGTGCACAACTAGGTGCATTGCTCAAAAGTCTGCCCACTGGGAAGATTTCCGGTCACCACTGTCCTTCAGGGATGTCCTAGAAAGTTGCTGCAGAGCTATAGCTCTCCACTTTCAGGTGGTGCCTACATATCACACAGAACCATCTGTTAACCAGGTCCTAATCTTCTCTTCCTCTGTATTAGTAAACTGTTCATAGGGAACTCCCCATGAGGCCATTGGTGCAAGCTGGAAGAGAGAAGGCAGGATGGCAAAAGTGGAGACCATAGGCATTTGAGCCACTTCCTCATGTAACTTACTTGTGTCTTCAGGACCTGCTCAAGCCCGGTCAAGTATATATCACTTCCATTTGATGATGGAATGCTGCTGTGCATAACCCACTTTATGGCTAGATGGATCATAAAGCACCCAGTTCATGAGAGACAGTTCAGGTCACATGGTGACTTGATGACCCATAGTCAAACCTTCAGTTTCCACCAAAGCCCAGTAAAGGGCCAAGAGCTGTCTCTCAAAAGGATGGTAGTTATCTGCAGAAGACGGCAGGGTCTTTATGCTAAATCTTAATGACCTCCACTGTGGTTCACCCATGGAAGCCTGTCAAAGGCTCCAAACAGCATCCTTATCTGCCACTGACATGTCAAGCACCATTGGATCTGCTGGGTCATAGGGCCAAGTGGCAGAGCAGCTTGCACAGCAGCCTAGACCTGTTGTGGAGCCTTCTCCTGTTCTGGACATCATTCAAAACTGGCAGCCTTTCAGGTCACTCAATAAATGGGCCAGAGTAACACACCCAAATAAGGAATGTGTTGCCTTTAAAATACAAATAGGCCCACTAAGCATTGTACCTCTTTCTTGGTTGTGGGAGGGGCCACATGCAGAAATGTATCTTTCACCTTAGAAGGAATGTATTGACAGGCCCCACACCACTGGACCCCTAGAAACTTTACTGTACAGGTAAGAAGGTCCCTGAATTTTAGTTTGATTATCACCAATAAGTCCATAGTGTTTGCTATCTCCTGTTCACTGGATCCAGTCAGCATAATGTCATCAATGTAATAGACCAATGTAATATCTTGTGGAAGTGAAAAGTGATCAAGGTCTCTCCTTATAAAATTGTGACACAAGGATGGAGATTTTATATATCCCTGAGGTAGGACAGTAAGGTATATTGCTGCCCTTGCCAGCTGAAGGTAAATTGCTTCTGGTGGGCCTTATAGATAGAAATGGATAAAAAGGCATTTGCCAAGTCAGTGGCTGCATACCAGGTACCAGGAGATGTGTTTATTTGTTCAAGCAATGAAACCACATCTTGTACAGCAGCTGCAATCGAGTCATCACTTAGTTAAGCTTACAATAATTCACTGTCATCCTCCAAGATCTGTCTGTCTTCTGCACAGGCCAAATGGGAGCACTGAACTGGGTTGTGGTGGAAATCATCACCCCTGTGTCTTTCAAGTTCTTGATGGTGGCACTAATCTCTGCAATCCCTGTAGGGATGCAATATTGCTTTTGATTTACAATTCTTCTAAGTAGAAGCATCTCGAACGAATGGCTTCCATTTGACTGTCTCACCATAATAATCTTCACCCCACCAGTCAGGAAGCCAATCTGAGAGTTCTGCCAGCCTCTAAGCATGTCTATGCCAATTACGCATTCTGGCATTGGGGAAATGACCATAGGGTTAGTCTGCGGACCCACTGGACCCACTGTAAGTCAGACATGAGCTAAAACTTCATTAATTGCATGACGTTCATATGCCCCTGCTTTAACTGGAGGACTACAATGACGTTTCGGGTCCTCCAGAATCGATGTCAGCTCATAGCCAATGTCCAGTAGTCCCAAAAATGTCTGATCATTGCCCTTTCCCCAGTGCACAGTTACCCTGGTAAAAGGCCAAAAGTCTTCTTGGGGAAGAATGGGAGAAAGATTAACAGCATAAATTGTCAGTAGTATGGTAGGGTCCTTCCTCAAGGGGACCTGGCCTTCCCATCATTCAGGGGGTTCTGGGTCTATAAACTGAATAAAGTCTGGAAATTGAGGGAGCATGATTCTCTGTTTTTATAATTCAAATTAGTATTGTTTCCATTTGACCTGGAAGTTTTCTGCTTATATAAATTAAGTAGGAATGTAGTAGGCCTCCTATTAATTTTACTTCTAGGAACACTGTGATTAATTAGCCAGTGCCAGAGTATGGCATGACACAGATTACTCTCATTGCTGCTTTGCCTCTGCTGCCCATTACAGTAGTTATGCCCACATTGCCTTTGATGGTTGAATGCCACCACTTGGCCCCTGCCACCATGGGATCCAATTATTTCCATTGTATTTAAATTTTGCAGTTGAGTGACTACAGCTCCACTGTTAGATGTGACACACAGAGAAGAGAAATTATAGGGCTCTTCAAAGTTGCAGATACTGCCCTCACAAAGCTATTTTGTGAAGCATTGGTCAAGGATATATCTTCCTGACCTTCCCAGCTGGAATGAGTAGGTCTAAAGTGACTAATCCACTCCACCATCCCAATCTCCCTAAGCCTTTCAATCTCTTCCTCTACATTAAATCAATGGAGGTCAGGCATTTTCTCCTTGCTCACACTGGGCCGTCTTTTAATCCATATTTCAGCTAACCAAGCAAATAAACTACTAGAACCTTTTTTAAGTCCCCAAGCTGCAACATTAAATGCAGAATCCCTACTTAGTGGCCCAAATCAATAAATTCAGTCTGATCCAACTCGATATTCCTTCCACCATTATCCCACACCCTTAAAAATCCATTCCCATGACTGTTCTCCAGATTTCTGTTTATATAAATTAGAAAACTCAAGCAGTTCTTTTTGAGTATGGCACACCTCCTGATGGATCACACTCTGAACCTCACCTCTAGGGGCTAGCTGGGATTTTAGTTAAAGGTCTAGAAGCCAACAGGGGTGTTGGGGTGGCTCCTGAAGAGAATCAACATTATCTTGCCTGACAACTGCCTCAGGGAACACCATCACTGTTGCCTCAGGCAGCACAGGGTTTATCTTGTCAGACAAACATGGAAAGGTTTACAGAAGCATGGGTTGGAGAAGAGATATTGCTGCTACTGGGGATGCAGAAGCTGCTTCTTCTAACCAAAAAGGTAATCAGAATTTACAAGATCAGTGTCCCCGGCTTCATCAGAGTCCTCCCACACATCCCCATTCCAAGTAGCAAGGTCTCATTTTTTTTTCCAATCAATGCCCTCCCTTTAACAGTAGACACCTAGTGAGGCTGTGCATGCACCTTTTGTTGCAGGTCAGCTGTTTGCATGATAAGAGCTTGTGTCTGATTTTCTACAATTTTAACTGTTTCTCTATAGGAGCTAAGATGCTCACTCAGGGCAATCTTAGCAGATTTGAAGCTCAGTATCTGCTTCTGAAGCTGGGAATTATAATTCCTGAGCTTATCATTTTTCTTCCTCACTTTGTCAAGTGAACTTAGGAGCAACCAACCAACTTCATTATCTTCATTTGTTCTCCACATATACTCAAAGGTCACTAAACTCCTTGCCTCTTAAGAGCAGTGAATTGGGGGTGTCAAATGCATTTATTTTGCATAACTCTAAACAGTTCACACCAAGGACAATCAATGTTCTCCATAGTATTAGAGGTAGAGTCCTTAGCCTTTTTGGGTCTAACTATACTAAGCAGCCAACTCCAGAAACCCCAAAACCAACAAAATAACTTCATCCTTAATATTCTGTTCCTCTAGAACCACTCCTGGGATGGAATTTGTCATGGTTCTCTAGAGGGACATAACCAGTAGGAGATACACACACACACACACACACACACACACACACACACACACACACAGAAGAGAGTATTTACTTTGTGGACACTGAATTTACAGTTAAGAATTAGCAGCAGCCTCAATAAACAATGGTTCCTAAATAGAGAATAAGAGCAAAACAAAATCATGCAAAGCAAAACAAAAAAACAAACATGCAACAACAGAAATGAAACTTGTTTTCCTGACCATCATTAGACTCTTAAAAGTACTAATGCTAATAGAACGTGACTATGTAATTTTTATATTTTTAGGACATTACAGATCCATGATTGACCAACTCTAAATAAAAAAGAGTATAGAGAATCACTTAAATAGTAAACTGAATATATCTCTTCTCCCTTCAAAAATTTAACTAAATTTGTCAGAACAGCACAAAAATTAGTCAAAACTGTGACAGACTTAGAGAAAGCAAAAAACAAATGAGTACCTTTAATCAATTTAGCACAGAAATGTCAAGAAGCAAACTGATTAGCAGAACACCATTATCAGAATCGGGGTAACATCACTGAATGTAAAAGAAAAAAAAATCAGTTGTTTGTTTGTTTGTTTTTCCCAGAGTTAGGTGAAATTATTAAGAAGCAGTTATTTCTCCAGATCTCATTTCCATTCCTCATAACTCAGTAACTAATTCTATCTTAACCAAGCAGATGATTAGAGGTGAATTGTTCAGAAAGAGTGAATCAGATGGACTCTGAAAGGCAGAATCAAAGCAGAGCTCAGAAAAGTTTCTGGTGAGGGGAATTGAGTGAAATTCTGGAAGTGAAAGTGGAACTCTTTCAGTCCTCTTTGCTGAATCAACTGCTAGAAACCTGAAAAGTGTGATTATAATGTTATAACCGTCAACTCATGAAGTCTAAATTCCAAATAATAGGAAACAAAAAATAAAAGTAAGAAAATAATTTAAAAATAAATTTTAAAAAATCTTAACTAAAGAATCTGAATAGTAGAAAGGGCATTGTTAGGAACATACACAATGAATGAAAACTGTCTTGCAACAGGATACACCATCATGAAATTGATGATTTGGGACATAGACAAATATCCCAAAAGTTTGCAGAGAAAGGATTTTTTAAAAAACAATTGACACATGTAATACATATAAAGCATTTAAACAGTGCTTGGAAGATGGTAAATGCTAAAAATACAAAATGTGTTTGTGTTTTTAAATAGTAGCAGTCATAATAGTAATAGTAGTGATCGTAATGTATTTACAATGAAATATTTCTAAATGTACAGCTGAGAAGTTACTTGTTTAGAATATCTGATATTATTTGGAATTGCTTAATACATACAGGATTACTGTGTTAAAATATATTTGCAATAATGTTTACTTTATTCATTAAGATTTTGAAATTAAAATGGACAAAGGGCCATGTAGAGCAATGTAAGATTATATTTGTAAATTTATTTTTAAATTGCAGATATGGCTTTGCTAGCTCTTTGTAAAGATGAAATTGTTTCCTGCTAAAATCACCTGAGGAAGAAATTAAACATACTTTAACTGGGCTGTACCCGTGGGAGGTCTCTGAAGAGTCTGTTTGTATAAGAAGTGTATGAATTACTTTTCTTACCTCCTGAGGTGCTCCATGATAATGACCTCTATTGAAAAAATATTAAGTGCTTTATAACTTCTTAGAACAGAGAAAGTTAAGTAAAAAGTACAATGAATAAAACAAAACAAATTTAAAAGCTTTCAAATAAAAAAAGTTTTTGAAATATTTTTTCAGGATATTTAAGCCATTAACTATTAGTATGAAAGCATGCTTTGAATAGAAGGGTTTGTCTTTGTGTGCATGTCCTTATGTCAATTTAATTGCCTACAGAAGGAAAATCTCTATTTGTCTTACAGCTGATGACATTTGACAATCTCTTTTTTAATGTATGTAAATATTAAAATTTGCTACTTCAGTACTACTTAAGAAAAAAAAATTACTTCCATAAATGGAATAATACTGAATTTTACAAAATTAAACAAAAACAGATAACCATAAAATACAAAAAAAAATTAAGGTAGCACTGAATATATTCATTTTGGTTTTTAGTTTATGCTATATTTTCCAAACCACAAATATTAGAAAGCTGGAGGCATCATGCTACCCAACTTTAAACTACACTCCAGGGCTACTACAGTAACCAAAACAGCATGATACTGGTACAAAGACAGACACATAGACCAATGTAACAGAATAGGAAACCCAGAAATAAGACTGAACACCTACAACTATCTGATCTTCGACAAACCTGACAAAAACAATCAATCAGAAAAGTTTTCCTATTCAGTAAATGGTTCCCTATTCAATAAATGGTGTTGGGATAACTAGTTAGCCATACGCAAAAAAATTGAAACTGGACCCCTTCCTTACACCATCTAAAAATTAATTCAAAATGGATTAAAAACTTAAACATAGAACCAAAACCTTTAAAAACCCTGGAAGACAATCTAGGCAATACCATTCAGGACATAGGCATGAGCAAATGTTTCATGATGAAAACACCAAAAGCAATTGCAACAAAAGAAACAAAAGCAAAAATCGGCAAATGGGATCTAACTAAACTAAAGAGCTTCTGCACAGTGAAAGAAACTATCAACAGAGTAAACAGACAACCTACAGAATGGAAGAAAATTTTTACAAACTATGCATTTGACAGAGGTCCAATATCTAGTGTCTATAAGGAACTTAAACAAATATACAAGAAAAAAAAACAAACAACCCCATTACAAAGTGGGCAAAGAATATAAACAGACACTTCTCAAAAGAAGACATACCTATGGCCAGCAGTCATATGAAAACAAGCTCAACATCTCTGATCATTAGAGAAATTCAAATGAAAACCACGATGAAATACCATCTCACACCAGCTGGATGAATCCTATTAAAAAGAAAAAATCTGGCTGGACGAGGTGGCTAATGCCTGTAATCCCAGCACTTTGGGAGGCCAAGGTGGGCAGATCATGAGGTCAGGAGATCAAGACCATTCTGGTCAACATAGTGAAACCCCATCTTTACTAAAATACAAATAGGTAGCCAGGCATGGTGACACATGCCTGTAGTCCCTGCTACTTGGGAGGCTGAGGCAGGGGAATTGTTTGAACCAAGGAGGTGGAGGTTACAGTGAGCCGAGATCATGCCACTGCACTTTAGCCTAGCAACAGAGTGAGACTCCATCTCAAAAAAAAAAGTCAAAACTAACCAAACCTCCTGGTTCAAATGCCGAATGGGAATGGTTATCCCTGGCCAGGGATGTCACCCCTTCCTAGCATCATTGTCAGGTAATAAATAATTCATGGACCTTTCCAAACATGCCTACATGTGGAATCCTGTACCCTTGTATGATATTTGATAATGGTAGTGACCTACAAATCTGAAAGTCAACAGGGAACTTGAGGACCAATAGCCCACGTTAGGAGGGTTATCTAAGATAGTGGCCAGGACATATTGTGTCTCTGATCTTTCAAAACTTCATCTGCCAAAAAGATTATTTCTACCTAGCATGTAAAATTTCAAATGGTGCTGTGACTATACTGAGTATGGATATCCCTATCTTAAAAATGCCCCCATTCGATGTAAGGGGAACGACCTTCTAGCTAGAACCCTCACAAACCACAACTTAGAACTACTCCTTCAAGAAATGGGGCTTTACTCTTGCTGTGGCTCCTGGCTACAGTTAATCCTCCCCAAGCACTGTAGGGGAACATGCACCACAGTGGTAGCAGTGGTCTGTGACCTATTATTTTTAAACCCAATTGACATGGCAGTATCATCTGGTGAAATTCCAATCTTGGTATTTTTCTGGAGAGTGCATTCTCTAGTGCACACTCAACAAGGAGATCACTTATCTCTATACTATGAAATGGAGATTTAACAGAGAGAGAGAACTAAGGAGGACATGCCCATAACAATCCTATATTAGAAAAACCATGTATGGGGAATTCTATAGGCAGAGGCCTATTCTGGTTTGCCAGTATTCCTCTTTTTGAAAGATCAGTACTTAATTCTATTATGATGCAAGAAGGGTGAGAGGTAACAGTAGAAGAAATAGAGGTCCAACGATGATCCACAAATTCTCTAGCCTCTGGAAATGCAAAATAGGTGAACTCTCGATGTCCTTACAATCACAGTAGGAAGTGCCTGTGCAATCTTAAATGAAACATGCTGCTTCTGGATCAATACTTTCAGTCAGGTAGAAGAAAACTTACAGGTGCTTAAGGACAAAATTAGAATTATTAACAGATTGAGAGAAAATTTGGGCTCTGGTCCCAGTTGCGGTTGGCTACAATTCCTTCTTAAGGGTTCTGGTCTTATATTTGGACCTGCTTAGCTCCTTTATTAAGATCTTTTTTTCCTTGTACATCTTGTGTTAATGCACATGCCTTTTATACCAAAGCTATAACTCAAATTATTTCTTCTCACCTAGAGGCTATCAAGCTCTAAATGGTAATGCAAATGGAAACATGTATGAATGCACCTTTCTTCTGAGGATGCTTAGACTGGACCCAGTAAGAACCCTAGCTGCTATTCCCCACATAATATCCCTCTCCAGCAGGAAACAGCCAAAAGGATCATTGCCTCACCTCCATAACCGCAGTTAGGATCTCCATTGCTGAAGAGAGAATGAGAAGGGAGGAAGAAACGGGTCAGGCAGGCAGTTAGGGTGGGCCCTTGGTAAAACTCCTTTAAAAAAAGAACAGCTTGAAAATCAAACTAAGGGCTCAAATAAGAAACAGCTTGCATCCTTGAATGGAAATGAACACAGATGAACAAATTATACTCCTTTTGTGGACACATTTCTCTCTCCTTGGTATGCCTTAATCTCTTTTCACCTATTTTACATATTCCTACATTTCTGTGATTGGCCACCAGCCAGCTTCATTTACACAGGGTTAATCATCACTGCAGCCCCTCATTGGTCTCTGGCCAAAGTGCCAGGCCAAGCTTTCACCTCTGCCTCCAATTGGTTATTTACACTATCATAACTCTTTCTGAGTGGTGCTTTATCTAAAAATGGTCTGCAAATCAGTCAGCACACTCTTCCCTTCCCAGTTCATAAAAACTTCAGAGGCAGCTTCATAGCTGGCAACCCTTTTTTGGGCCCCCTCTGTTTGCTGAGAGCTTTTCTGTCATTTAATAAATCTAACTGTGCCTTACTCACTCTCTGTTGTCCATGCACCTATTCTTCTTGTTTGTGGGACAAGAACCCAAAGCTCATCATCAGAGAGGAATGACAGGGGCAAGTACAGGAGTTGTAACACTCTCTCTCACTCATCGAACTAAAGGACTGAAAAAGCTGCAACAATAGTAGGAAAATTTATGTCAATAAATTAAAATCAAATGTGAAAATAAGAAAATATTTCTCCCTAGCATTTCATTGAACCTCATTAAGATATTAATCAGGGACCTGCTGCTGCCCTCCACAGGACTGGGACTGTGAGGGGCATGTATGGTGAGGCCTGGTTTGTAGCTGCAGAGCCTGGGGCCACTGCCTGGGGTGGAAGGCCACATAGAGGTGGCTAATTATAACAGAATACCTAACTGCTGAGGCAACTCAAAGCAAAGAAGTAATCTGAGTGGTGTAGAGTGAATGAGGGAAGATTTCCTCAAAGAGTACCCATGCTGGATGCTCTTCTCAATCAGATCTGGATCTTAAGCCTGGGAGCCAAAGTTTATACAGAAAGATCAAAATGGCTTCAATTCCAGAATACTATGAAGGCAAGAATGTCCTCCTCACAGGAGCTACTGGTATTCTAGGGAAGGTACTTCTGGAACAGTGGCTGAGTTCTTGTCCTAAGGTGAATTCAGTATATGTTTTGGTGAAGCAGAAAGCTGGACAGACACCACAAAAGCAAGTGGTGTCAAGCTTTTTGACAGATTGAGAGATTAAAATCCAGATTTTAGACAGAAAATTATAGCAATCAACAGCGAACTCACCCAACCTAAACAGGCTCTCAGTGAAGAAGATAAAAGAGGTCATCGTAGATTCTATCAATATTATATTTCACTGTGCAGCTACAGTAAGGTTTAATAAAAATTTAAGAGATGCTGTTCAGTTAAATATGATTGCAACGTGACAGCTTATTCTCCTTGTACAACAAATGAAGAATCTGGAAGTGTTCATGCATGTATCAACAGCATGCCTACTGTAATCGAAAGCATATTGATAAAGTAGTCTATCCACCACCTGCGGGTCCCAAGAAGCTTATTGATTCTTTAGAGTGGATGGATGATGGCCTATTAAATCATATCATGCCAAAATTGATAGGAGACAGACCTAATACATACACAAGACCTAATACAGACCTAAGACAGACCTAATACATATACACAAAAGCATTGTCAGAATATGTTGTATAACAAGAAGGAGCAAAGCTAAATGTGGCAATTGCAAGGCCATTGATTGTTGGTGCAAATTGGAAAGAACCTTTTACAGGATGGATTGATAACTTTAATGGACCAAGTGGTCTCTTTTGTGGCAGGTAAAGGAGTTCTTTGAACAATGCATGCCTCCAACGATGCATTAGCATTCAGCATTAGAACATCTATGCATATGGTGGTCTAAATGCACAAAATATAAAATATATTTAAGTTATCTCACCTTTTGTCAAAACATTAAACCATCTTAGATCAGAGTGTGAAGTAAATTATGGTATATTTTATGAAACATTTTAATGTTTATGCTCATAAGACCTAGTGAACACACTGTTTTATGCCAGCTCAAATCTACAATAGCCACCAAAACTATGACTTAATATATTGAGCCCCAGAAAAAAGGGATGGGATGGGAACAGGAGTGGGGAAATAGGAACACTGATCAGAATAACTGTGCAATTCTGGAACATATTAATTAAACTATGCCTTAACATATAAAGAATTTCTAATTCTAATGTTCAGTGCAATGGAAGACATTTATTTGGACAGTAACACTAGCTAAGATGGTAGATATTTGATTATTTACTGATGCAGAGAAATGCACTGTTGTTTCCATAGTAACAGCATGGTTAGCCATTTGTAGCACCGTTCTAACTACAAGAGGAAAAAATACGGAGCACACAAAAAATATAAATCTACAAAATTAAAAGATTCATTTTGCTATAGTTGGTACCTAAATATAAAACCCCACATTTTCCTAACTCTGCTTCAGAGCAGGACTCTCCTAGGCGTTTGTTTGATTGTTTTTGTTTGTTTGTTTTCTGAGATGGAGTTTCTCTCTTGTTGCCCAGGCTGGAGTGCAATGGTGCAATCTTTGCTCACCACAAACTCCAACTCCCCAGTTCAAGCGATTCTCCTGTCTCAGCGTCTTGAGTAGCTGGGTTTATAGGCTCATGCCACCACAACCAGCTAATTTTTGCATTTTCAGTAAAGACAGGCTTTCATCATATTGGTCAGGCTGGTCTTGAACTCCTGACCTCAGGTGATCCACCCACCTCAGCCTCCCAAAGTGCTGGGATTACAGGGATAAGCCACCGTGCCCAGCCAAAAGTTTTCTTAAAGGTAAAGGTTTATATTTATCTTTCC
>CAUYQU010019837.1:0-56990 GCA_963574635.1 Cheracebus regulus
ACCTATGAGTGAGAACATGCGGTGTTAGATTTTCTGTTCTTTAGTCAGTTTGCTGAGAATGATGGTTTCCAGGTTCATCCATGTCCCTACAAAGGACATGAACTCATCGTTTTTGATGGCTGCATAATATTCCATGGTGTACATATGCCACATTTTCCCTGTCCAGTTTATCATCAATGGGCATTTTGGTTGGTTCCAGGTCTTTGTTATTGTTAACAGTGCTGCAATGAACATTTATGTGCATGTGTCCTTATAGTAGAATGATTTATAATCCTTTGGATATATATACCCAGTAATAGGATTGCTGGGTCAAATGGAATTTATATTTCTAGGTCCTTGAGGAATCACTACACTGTCTTCCACAATGGTTGAACTAATTTACACTCCCACCAACAATGTAAAAGTGTTCCTATTTCTCCACATCCTCTCCAGCATCTGTTGTCTCTAGATTTTTTAATGATTGCCCTTCTAACTGGTGTGAGATGTTATCTCAATGTGGTTTTGATCTGCATTTCTCTAATGACCAGTGATGATGAGCATTTTTTCATATGTTTGTTGGTCTCATTTATGTCTTCTTTTATAAAGTCTCTGTTCATATCCAAACCACTGCTCAATGAAATAAGAGAGGACACAAACAGATGGAGAAACATTCCATGTTCATGGGTAGGAAGAATCAATATCGTAAAATGTCCATACTGCCCAAAGAAATGTACAGATTCAACGCTATCCCCATCAAGCTACCAATGATCTTCTTCACAGAACTGGAAAAAACCACCTTAAACTTCATATGGAACCAAAAGAGAGCCTGCATAGCCAAGTCAATTCTAAGCAAAAAGAGCAAAGCAGGAGGCATCACACTACCGGACATCAAACTATACTACAAGACTGCAGTAATCAAAAAAGCATGGTACTGGTACCAAAACAGACATATAGACCAATGAAACAGAACAGAGGCCTCGGAGGCAACACAACACATCTACAACCATCTGATCTTTGACAAACCTGACAAAAACAGGCAAGGGGGAAAGGATTCCCTGTTTAATAAATGGTGTTGGGAAAACTGGCTAGCCATGTGCAGAAAGCAGAAACTGGACTCCTTCTTGACATCTTACACTAAAATTAACTCCAGATGGATTAAAGACTTAAACATAAGACCTAACATCATAAAAACCCTAGAAGAAAATCCAGGCAAAACCACTCAGGACATAGATGTAGGCAAAGACATCATGACCAAACCCCCAAAAGCATTGGCAACAAAAGCCAAAATAGACAAATGGGACTTGATCAAACTCCACAGCTTCTGCACAGCAAAAGAAACAGTCGTTAGACTGAATTGGCGACCAACAAAATGGGAAAAAATTTTTGCAGTCTACTCATCTGACAAAGGGCTGATATCCAGAATCTATAAAGAACTAAAACAGATTTACAAGAAAAACACAAACAAGCCTATTCAAAAGTTGGCAAAGGATATGGAAGAATCTATTTCATGGAAATCTTTGAAATGGCTTGGCTTGTAGATACATGACTGCAACCTCTGCCTTCATATTCAAATGGTGTTCTATCTGTAAGCATATCTGTTTTAAACTATCCTCTTTTCATAATTACACCTCCCAAACTAGATTGGCAATATGAAACCATCATAACTGAAATAATTACAGGTGAGATTATTTCATTCCCATACAAGTTCTGAGATACTGAGATTTAGGACTTCAATATATGGATTTCAGGGGCATGCAATTCAAATCAGAACAGTCCTTTTCATATTTACCAATATATAAAATTTATTATTAAAAGTAGCTTATTTTTTCTTTGTGTTCGTTTTCAAACCACTGCATTATCTTGCATTCTGTAATGCAACTTCAGATGCACTTTTAAATATCCAGGCATATGTTATATCTGGTTTGTTTAAATATCCCAAATGATAATTTGCTACCTTTTAAATGAGAGTTTGGTGATTATTGATACTTAGATTCTGACCACCTTTGACTTACTTTGTATTTATCTACAAAGTTTTACTTTACTTATGTTATTGGGTGGTCAGGTTTAATTTTCATATTCACTCTATTTTATATAAACTGGTGCAAAATGTTTTTGCTCTTTAGTTTAGATAAAATTCTTGTTATTGTCTCATAAGTAGTAAAAATGAGGCTTGCAGACACATTGAAGGGTGAAGAGAGCAGAATTTATGAAAAGAAAGCTCTCTGCAAAAAAAGAGGTGTCCTGCCAACAGGCTCCCACCACAAAGACAGAATACCAAGCCACCACACAGGAGCTGAAGAGGCCCAGCTCCTCCCCCTGCATAAGGTCCTCTCCCTGCATATATATAGTTTTTGTTTTTAGATGGAGTCTCACTCTGTTGCCCAGGCTGGAGTACAGTGACAGGATCACAGCTCACTGCAACCTCCACCTCTGGGGTTCCAGCGATTCTCCTGCCTCAGGCTCCGAAGTAGCAGGGACTGCTCTGCCAAGGGAGTGTGACAAATCTCCCTGAAAACAAAGATGCAGAGGGCTGCACCGTCAAGTCAGTAAAACAATGAGTCAATAAGTCATTGACACCCACTGAGGATTACCAAGGTAGGGGTGATTGTTCAGGCTGAAGTTTCATTATGGGACTACAGTTATCAGCTCAACATAAACAGTATATTAAAATATTGAAACAGCTGCTTAAAACCAGTGGAGCCTCAATTTCCAGGCTGAATTAAGGAATTTAATGGAAACTGTTGTTTCCCAAAGCTCATGGTTCCCATCACAAAGTATGTTAGACAGAGGACTCTGGGAACAAATGGAGAGAAATCTTAAACAGCATCATGCACAAGGGCAACAGGTCCCAGTAACATCATCACTGGGCCAAAATAACAAAGAGGAAACGGAAGTTTTGCCTGAACCCCCTTCTCCAATAGATAGACAAATGGCATTAGAATGGGAGCTGTTAGCCTGCCCAGTAGTGCAAGATTGACAAGGCAATCAAATACATAAAAAGATAAAGTAGGCATTAGAAGCCAAAGCCGCATGGTCAACTGAGCGGTAGGCAGAAGGAAAGGCTTAACAACAAGAAAGTTGGCATACCAGGAGCTAGCAAATGCTCCTGGGAACTCAGCTTGGGTAGTAGCAATGGTAATGGAGAGCCAGGCTCAGGAAGCCAGAAGGGCAGCAGGCTCCTCTGGTAATGGAGAGCCAGGTCCCCCCAGCCAGCAGTAGCTACCCAGTGGCCAGGAAGGGAGTGGCATAAGCAAAAAAACAACACAGTCAAAAAGTGGCACTTAGGTGAGTGTAACTTAGCTCCTGCCCTGGGACCTGCACCGCTGCTCTCTGGCTCCGCAAGGGGCCCATGGCAAAATTTCATATGTTTACAAGCAATGTACCATATTATAATATAATTATCTGTGGAAATTTATGGAAAATGTAAGAGTTTGTAAGACCTTTTTCTGATAATGGCCATTATTGTTATTTGAACCCTTCCCCTGATGTGACTATCTCAAAATTCTATTAGAACAGTAGCCTCTGAAGGGAGAGAAATTACAGCTAGCCCATGAATTAGTTAAAGAGCCATTAAAAACCAGCCATATGGTTTTGCTCCCCAGTAGAAGAGAATTTCCTAATTGACTAATGAGTTACAAAACCTGTTTCCTATCTTAAAAGGCAACACTGCTAGCACAACCCTTATTTACCATTAATTTTAGAAATTTAGATGACAAATTTTGGTCAGCTTAGAAAAGCATTTTGCAAAAACATCTCAAGACAGAAACAAAATGATTAGAGAGAGAAATAGAGGAGAAAATGAGTAAGAGAGAAGAGTTTTTCTTAAAGTATTAACCTGCTCTTTAACAAAGATTATAAAAAGTCTCTTAGCACAGGCACCACTCCTAGAATATCCAGTATACCAGCACTAGCTTGGAGACTACATCCTCATCAAATAAGATGGAAAGAAGAAAAAACTTGAGCCAGCCTAAGAAAGACTATGGGACCATACAAGCCCCAGATATCACCTGGGGGATGCTGAAGAGAACAACTCAGGAGATTGAATGAGTTCTACTCCAGACACAAGCATCATGGACTCCAGATAATTTGGTTCTTGCTATGCTTTCTGTTGTACATTGCAACTCATGTAGAGTATTATTCATTTTTATGCTCTCTCTTTGTCTGCAACCTATACCTACTATACTTTATTGGGCTCATATCTTAGCCTGCCTTTCTTTTGCCCTGTCACCTGGGCAGATACCCCTTTCCCAGCCTATAATATGACTGCTTGGCTAGGAAGGGTAGATTTACCCCCAGTGGGGTCCTTTAATAATGGCAAACATTGAACTAAGGCACCAGATAACACTACATATCACTCTGTTATCCTCCCACTGTGTGTAAGTTATAAAGGTTCTAACCCTTACTGTGTACTTGTTCAAAAACAAGTATGGCTACATAAAGGCAAAGGAAATGCTTTAATATTCTTAGCTGCAGGTAGCCTCAAACCAGGCAATGTAATCAATGCTGCTTTTCCAATCATTCCTTCCTATGGTAAGGAACAAAGCTGAAAAGTAATGGGTTACACTTTAGCTGTGAGGTCTGTCATGGGATACAAGCCCATAGACTCCAGTTAGGCAATTATAACATCTTAAACTGGAGCTCCCATGGCTGATAGTGGGGCAATCTTACTAATGTCTTCATCCATCATAGCATTAATCACAGTTTTATAGCTACATCTCATTCCCCTGTAATTTGGGCTGATGGGAGAGATGAGATATTTCAGACCCTGAGTAAAGTCCATGCCACCTCAAGGCACCTTATGGTTCCTGAGACATCTTCACACCTCCTTTAACACCTGGAATAGGACATATCATAATTCCAGTAGCAACTATACTATAACCTTTATTTATAATCACATTGATCAGTGCCAGATTTGCACTACCCATCCATATATTTTCCTCATGGGAACTAACATTTACATTACACCTTAAAACCACATTTGTGATCTGCATGCAGGGACAGGCTTGGTTTGCCTCATGTATCACATATCTAATTTTAAAATTAAAAGAAAAAAGCATATCTAATTTAAAAATTACTAGTGTCACAGTATTAAGGAGACAATCTGAGGCATTCCTACCAGTCAATTTGACACACGATTGGTACAGTTCTTCTGCCCTTAGAGCATGCCCTGTTCAAGGTCAGACACAAAAGATTCATAGTTACACTTATGGCCTCTGTAGTCACAGCCATAGTCATCCTGGGAACTGCCAGCATTGCTGTGGCATCTAGTACTGAGTCAGTACAAACAGCTGCCTCTGTAAATAATCTAGCTAAAAATGTGCTAGTGAAATTCCCTCACAGTAAAGCATAGATACAAAAATTCTTGCAAGTCTGCAAGCCCTTGAGGCTGCTTTAGAGTATGTCAGGGAGCAAAAAAATGCACTGGTATTCCAACAGCAATTAAGCTGCAACTAAGAACATTAAAAATATTTGTGTCACTTCTCTACCATGGAATCAATTAATACATAGTTGGGATGAGGTGAAAGGTTCCCCATAGAACACCTCTTGGGAACTTTTCATGACAATTTAACAGTAGATGTAAAGCAAATTAAAACTTAAATTTTAGAATCCCTTCACAAGATAGATCTACACACCCAACAAACAGCTATAAGGAAGGCTGTGCAAGATCATCTCTCCTGGTTAGACCCCCACTCCTGGAGGTCACTCTTTGACTGGAAAATAATATTGCTAATTGTACTCATAGTTGTTTTATGTTATTTGTTAATTCTTGGATGCAAAGCCTGACAAACCTGTTGCTGCATCTCTTCAGTTAACAGGACCCAATGTTAAAAACAGAAAAAGGGGAGATGCAGAGATTCACTCAGGGTGTGGCAAAAATATTAAAGGAACGATATTAGAGAAAGCTTTAAGGAATAATCACAAAGTTTCTTGGAATGCCAAGAGGTTTTTGCATAGTCTCAGTAGGAGTTTCAGTTGAAGGCAGCCTAAATCCCCTTTACATTTGGTTAATAAGCAAAGCAAATAGCTAGGGTATGTGGGGGAGATTATCTGAATAACTTGTTTACTCATGTGGTTTTAAAAGTAACCATTGAGCCAGATGGCCCTCTTGGGGTTGGGGAGGTCAGCCAGGGAGATTATCCACTAATGGTGTTTGTTTTAGGCCTCAGAACCTGTCCCTTAATCTTTAACCTCTAGTAGTGTTGACTCAGAGCTTTTGTCATTTAATGTGTACTAAATAGAGGCTGGCAAGGCCAGAGTGTCAGGGCTGGTGACTACAACTCTTTACAGAACTCTCCAGGGAGTCTGTAAGCAGCCTGGACAGTAAGTCAAACTGGCAAATCATATCTGTGTGTCAGTGTACTTTACTCATCCATTGTTGAGTCTGAGTCTGCAGGTGGTGACTGCAAAAATGTTTGTTAGAACTTTTTTTTACTACTTTTCTTCTATTTTTATCTTTTTTTCTATTTTCAATTTTAAAATCTCTGTAACACATTCTGCTTCATTTTTTCAGATCCAAATACAAGTTTTCTAATTCTCTTAAAAGCTCTTATTTCATATATCATAATTTTTAGAAAACTTGGAAGGAATAATTTGATAAATATTTATTTCTGAGAAGTATTTGCTTTTGTTTCCTCATCAGAACCAAGGAGTGATAGCAACTGATACACAGTCACGTTTTTCTAATTTTCCCTCTCTTAATTGGGGTTCCTGTAATACATCTTTCTTACTCTGACTGGTAGTGTGTTCTTTGGTGTTTTGTTTGTTTTATTTGTCTATATACAGCTATCAGTTCTGTTTGGCATGATGTGCATGTGTTTACAGTCAGTGTTCACAATGCTTTTCTATAAATGTGACAATATTTAAACAAAGAATGCTTAGAAAACAGTTACATTTTCAAAGGAGGTTAGATACAGGTAAATTTGAGAGAAGAATAAAACCAAAAATACTTTAAAAGATGAAACTTATCTTTTAGAAAGCTTATATTCTTAATATATAGAAATCTATAAACCTCTGATTTTTCATTTTTTATGCTCTGTATGTGACTAAAATAAAAATAGAACCAAACCCTGCCCTCAAAAAATTTCCAAGGTACCTAAACTTGTATGTGATTGTGTGTTTTAAACTTATGTGAATTTATACAAGGGGGAATAAGTTAGTGATGTGAACACTGGAAAAAAGCATCCCTGCTTTAAAAAATTGTAAATGTCAACTATATTGAACATTTTCTGGCTTATGTAATTTAATGAGCATTTACAAATAAGATATGAGGTACATATCTAATTTAATGAAGACAGCAAAATAGGAAAATATGTAACAGCAAGGGAAGTAATTATTAAATATTATACCTTTGTCTGCTCAGCATCTAATTATCTCATATAATGTATATGTATCAGAATGTAAATGTTTTTGTCTTTTTAAATATAATTAACTTGGTAATCTAAATTTTGTATTTTTTTCTTTTCACTGACTTTTTGAATGGAAGAAAACTAAGCATTGTTTTTTTGCCTGGTCTACTGGAATATTGGAATTTTCAGCTTTTTCTTCTGTAAAAAAAAAAAAGCTGATTTAAAAAAAATATTTTTACTCAGAATACATTGTGAAATATTTTTTTTAAATATTTTATTTTGCTTGGTGAACAGATAAGAGTATTGGGAGTGAGCAGTTAGGGTCTATGTCTCAGAGCAGATTCTATGGTAGGGAAGTAAGTCAATAAAAAAGTGAGTAGACCCAGGAAATAACCAAAGAGCATAAAGAGTTGAGTTCCCTTTCACCAGCCAGTAAGACTTCATTTAAATGAGAGTGCTCCATTATCTCCCATTTGCAGAAAGAACTTGCAGCTCTTTGTTACAGCATCCTTTACTTTAGTTGCCTGCTATGTGACAAGGCAATCTGTGCACTCCATTTTATTTTCTTATTGGCACTGTTGGAACCCCAATTACAGATTGTATTTATGAGAAAATACAAGTTTTTTGAAAAGATATGTTTAGTAATATGTGTTTTATGTTAGCTAGGTAAAAATTCTATAATTTTTAAATTTGTAACAGCTTTTTTTTTAATACCCAGTACCTACGTATTTGTCTGTATTACAAAGCACTGTACTTATCCCACTACATAATTACTGGGAAATATACAGGGGTGTGTGTGTGTGTGTGTGTGTGTGTGTGTGTGTGTGTGTGTGTGTGTTGGTTTACATGATTCAATACGTTGATTTAAATAAATAATACATTTCACATAGTAAGCATCCAGTACATTTTAGTGTTGCTGTTATATTTATTATTAGGCCTCCATTTAGCATGTACACTTTCTTTTTTCAGGAATAAGTATCTCTTGTATAGCCACATCTAAGAAATTGCATTTGACAGAGTTAAGCAAGAAAATCTATTTAATATAATTAATTGCAATAAGACAGAGACTGAAGTGAACTCCACTGAAACAAAAGGCAGGAAGATGCTTAAGCACTGATGTGAGCTAGTAGAAAAACACCGTAGGACTATAGAGATCAATGTGATTAGGCCAATAATTAGAATGTTAGTGCTAATTGTCACTCACTGAAGTTAGTCTCCTACCCTCCCACAGAGACTGGAAGATAAGTGTAGGCACTAGCTCCTTTGATTACATTTCAAAGGGATATCTCCCAGATAAAACATTCATTCAGAAACATTCCTTGGGTTTTAAAAACTCACACAAGGCTAGGAGAAGATTTACATTTCAAAGGAGTAGAAAAATATCTACAATTACAAGTTTTCTAAAGTAAATGCTCTGAGAAAAGGGAGGTCAGGCCTACAGTCAGGAAGAAACATTTCTAAAGTTAAAGCTGAGAAAAACATTAAGGCAGTACTGGTGAGCTCATATATATTAATATTAAATGAAGAAAAGATGGGTCAAAGTTTCTTCTGAACTATCCTGAAAAAATAGTTTGCCCTTAAGTTAACTGGGATTGTAATAAACCTGGAATTTAGAAAAAATTTTAAGAATAATTTTTAAAGAGGAAAAATACTGTTTTATTTTGATAAAAACAAAGCAATTCTAAAAAGAAAGTTTGCAAAGTAAAAATTCTTCTATACTCTATTATTAGTAAGCAATGTTACCGAAAAGACATGGTTCAAGAATTAGTACAAAGTAGGCAGAGCAAATATCAAAGTTAAAGCAAGGATTCTCTTGAAGTCTGAGCAGATAAATTATGACTTTGAAGCATATTTTCTATTCATCTAATAGGCAAAGCTTAATGTAATGGTTGCTTAATGTTTATCTAGATGGAGCAATATGAAGAAATTGCAGTACTGAGCCATTTTTAAAGTCTTTTAATGACAATCTAAGGAACTATGCTGATATCTTTAATATATTTGAAATGATTAAATGCAGAATAACAGCACATTAAAAGTAATCTGAAAATCCATGAGGCATGTCCTCAATAAAACAATCAACAAGCCAGATTTTTAAAATAGAGATGACTGAGTGTCAAAATAAAAGGTCAAACTGTGCAAGAATTTAAAATTAAATATACAGCCTTCACTGGAAGACATCTATTGAAATTAGAAAGACAAAAGAAAAATTTCTAAATGTACTCAGAAGAGAATAACATGAATATTCAAGTATTTTTATGATTTGTTAATATAAGGATAATTATCTCTCATAAGGGCTCAATTTATGATAAATCTTATATATTTGTGTTTTTTAGATGAACTAGATGAGAAAAATAATGAAAATCATTTTTAAAATGAGAATTGGCAGCATAAAATATTTCCAAATTTAATCTTCTATATTTTTCCTACATTTAATAAAAATTTAAATAAAATTGGATTTTTTTACCTTGTAATATTTCTACTGACAATAGTGTAACTACCCAATGGGTTCCCCTGGTCTGTTGTCTAGACAGAGCTGATTTATCAAGACAGGGGACTTCTAAGGGAGAAAGAGTAATTCACACAGGGCTGGCTATGCAGAAGACCAGAGTTTCATTATTATTTAAATCAGTCTCCCCAAGCTTTCAGGGATGCAAGTTTTTAAAGATAATTTGGCAGGTAGTGGCTGTAATCTGCAATTTCTAATCTTGTAGCTAATGTGTTAGTCCAGCAAAGGCAGACTAGTTTTGTAGTTAATTTGTTGGTCCTGCAAAGGTCCCAGGAAAGAAGAGGGTTTTTTCAGGAAAGGGCTATTAATAATTTTGTTTCAAAGTCAAACCATAGACTGAATTCCTTCCCAAGTTTACTTTGGTCTACGCCCAAGAATGAACAAAGAGAGCTTAAAGGTTAGAAGCAACATGGAGTCGGTTAGGTCTGATCTCTTTCAGTGTCATAACTTCCTCAGTTATAATTTTTATAAAGGTAGTTTCAATTGGATACTTGTGTTATCCATAATCACAAACAAATGTCAAATAATAGTAACCTGAAAAGTATCACATGCTTGAATAGAGAGTCCATTTAGTATTTTTCATGAAGACATTTTAGAGGCCGTATGAGACTTGATGTGGCTCCCTGCAATATCCCACAACTCCATTGTGTATCCAATGTTGATAAAGAGGAAAGTATATATAAGCATCCAAAACTGTAAAGGAGTGATGGTTCACCCCTGTAATCTCAGCCTTTTGGGAGGCTGAGGTAGGCGGGTCACCTGAGGTCAGAAGTTTGAGACCAGCCTGACCAACATGGAGGAAACTATCTCTACTATAAATACAAAATTGGCCAAGTGTGGTGGCACATGTCTGTAATCCCAGCTACTCCAGAGGCTGAGGTAGGATAATCGCTTGAACTCAGGAGGTGGAGGTTGCAGTGAGCTGAGATCACGCCATTGCACTCCAGCCTAGGCAACAAAAGCAAAACTATGTCTCAAAAAATAAAAATAAATAAAACCAAAATAAACATCCAAAACAAACAAGAATGTGCCATAGATATTTATATGAACAGTTAGTTACAACTGTTTTTGTAAAACAGTTGTTTAAATTATGTTTAAATTAAATAAGTAAAAATAATTCAAAATTCCTAAAAATTTAATGATGTTTTCACTGCTAGATTCTCATGGAACATTATTTATATGAAACATGAGGCTAATCAGAGAAGCGACTACAGGATGGTTTGCCAGTGAAATCTGATGATCAAGCCAAAGACAATTTAAAGCCTGAAAACTGAGGCCTGTCCATGGACAGTTTAACACACTCTTCCTCATTATGAGCCCATAAAAACCCCAGACTCAGCCTCACAGACGGCTACCTGCTTTGGGGCCCTCTCTCAAACAGAAGGATATCCACTTTGGGTCCTCACTTGTGTTGAAAACTTTTCGCAATAAAACTCTTCTCTGCCTTGCTCACTCTCTGGTATTTGTGTACCTCATTCTTCATGGTCACAGGACCCAGAACCCACTGATCTGTAACACTGTAACCTTCCCTTCAGCTCTTGATCAACAGGGAAGAAAAAGCTGCTGGGTGCCATATGCTCCCACAGGCTGAGCTATGGACAGTGGTACTGAATGGGATATGATACTTCCTGGGGGCTCAGACCACTGGAATTCCTGTGCAAAAGCTGTTAACACTCCTTGAAGCTTGGCAGTTGCTGGCATTTCCAAATTTTTGGGTGCCACAGCATCCCCCTCAACCACATGCTGACACTCAAGGCAGAAGCCAGTCACAGGGTAAGTATAGAGCCACTGCAGGCACAGAATCTTGGCTGATAGTGTGAGCAGCCGAGCACAACCGACTGGGTCAAGTGGGTGGAGCAACTCCACCTGATTCATGCAAAGCCTGGGCAGAAGCACTGCCAGGCACAGAAATTTCCAGTTGGCAAAGTGGCACCAAAAAAACCCCATGTTACTATTATAACTCTGTGATTCCTCTAGCTCAGAAAATAGTTATTCAGTCCACAGAATGTTTAGGGGGACACAATGTCAAAGAAAAGTTGATATTTATCCCACTTTTTTCTATCAAAGTAACTATGAAATTGTGAAAATTCAAGAGTTTTTGAAGAGGGGATATAGTCTGGTCCCAACATTAACTCTTCTACTTAGAGGACAAAAGCAGCTAAGTAGCAAACTTTCTGCTATATGAGTAAAGTATGCTAAATAAAGAGTGGAGTTAAAACACAGGGAGAAAAATAATTTTTAGTCAAGAATTAAATACTGTCTCTACTTTAGAGATAAATTCCCTTATCTCTACTTTAGATAAGGGAATTGGGACCAAGATAATTTAAGCAACACGGTCACAAACTAGTAGCTGATTAAGATAATTATATGGTAGCACAAAGTAAAGAAAACAAAGTCTAAGGTGTTTTTGGTCTTTACATATTGCACAATATTTTGCTATACATTATCAGAGAATGAAAGATTCCTAATACACAGGGCCCCAAAATAGAAAAAAAAAAAGTTTATCATCATAGGCAGTCATCATGGGTATAAAAAAGTGAAGCCAGTCACCTGCAGGAATAGAACCAGCAGTGAGGTCATAGCTACAAAGTTTGGAACCTCTTTTAAAAGAAGAGTTCAGCTACAGTTTTTCAAAATTTTCCAAAAGCGAGCTCTCATCTGAAGTTTAAGAAAACCAAAATGGGTAATTTCTGACTATAATTTATGTTATATGAGAAAGTAATAGATTTTGTTGAAAGGCCCTTGAGAGTAATACCTATCATTTGCTTGTTTCAACTTTAAACTTTTAAATTTTCAAAAATAGTATCAATTTTGTCGGGTTCTTAAAAAGGATAAAGTAGCCTTCCTTGATTTTCATTATTGTTCTTTGAGTGTTGCTCATGATTTCTGTTTGATTCTCTCCTTTTTGGTGTTTATTATAGTCTTTATTCTTTAGGTAAGAGTAAAAGCTCATGGCATAATAATCTTTACAGGAAATTACTTTCCCTCTCTTAACATATCCCTACAGATGTACTAACCTGAAAATTGATGGAATTTTGCCCATGCCTTTAATTCCATAATTGAGCAAAAATTCACCTGACTGTTCCATTTCAGAGTCATTATGTGTTTGAACTCTGTATGTTGTTTCATGGGATAATGTAGTAGAAAATTGAGAGAGAATCCATCTGGCATTGTCATATACTTGCCATTTTAAACCTGAAGATAGTAATTTTGGGGATAATGAAATAGGTCAGGGGAAGAAAAGAAATTACCATTGAAATATTACTATTATTATTGGGTATTATGTAGTTTTTAAAAAGTAAATAATGTAATAAAAACTTAAAATGCCAAAAACGTCAAGGCACAAAATACCTAATTAGATAACCAAAGGCAAATCTATTGAAATTGCAAAGCTTGCATTTTATACAAGCACTATATTAAATAAGTGAGATGAAACAACATAATCACCTGAAACAAGATTCAAATGGGATATAGAAGTAATTAAATCTTAAAGTTAAAAATAACAGAATACATTTAGCAAAAAAAAATTTAAAATATTACATATATTTAAAAATCAGCATAACATTATGGGCATATGTATTTTGTTGACAATTTAAAAAATATTTAGCAGGTACTTGAAAATTTGAAATTATATAAAACCAATTAAAATGTATTTGGGAGAAAAGGCAGGATATTTCAGGTAACATATCAGAGTACACTTAAAGCCTTAGAGAAGTTTAAAAAAACAAAAAACAAAAAAATTCACAGTATTCTATGTTTGACAGTTCTGATTCCTCATATGCTAAAAAATTGTTAAGTCATTATAAGATACTATTAAACTCAACTGATTGAAAATATAACCTTATATCATATTCTAGTATAATGCAAATAAATTACATGCATACCAGCATATATTAAAGAATCAAATATTTCAGGCCAATTTTTATTAGGAAATTTTTGTCTTCCACCTATTTCTGTCAGAAATTTATTAAGCAAGGTGTTGTGCAATGAAGTAAAATTCACATGACATAAAATTCACCATTTTAAAATATGTAATCCAGCCCCATTCAGTACATACATAATGTTTTATAACCACCACCTTATCTATTTTCAAAATATTTTTATTGTCTCAGAAGAAAATTCAATATTCAGCATGCATTTCCTCCCCTCAGTCTCTGAAAACGATCATTTTGCTTTTTGTCCCTATGGATTTACCTGTTCTGAATGTTACACATAAATAGAATCCTAAATATATACATATATATGACATTTTATTTATTCATTAATCTGTTGATGCATATTTGGCATATTTTAACTTTTGAGCATTATCAATAGTCTTTCCAATTTTGTGAAGTAAATATCTTGAAGTGGAATTGCTTTGTAATATGACTATTCTAAGTTTAACTTTGACAGAAGAACTGACAAATTTTCCCCCATGGCTGCAACACTATATATTACTATCAGCAGCGTGCCAAGGATTCTGATTTCTACACATCCTTCCAAACGCTTTTTATTTTCTTTTTAAAAAGTCATGATAGTTATTCATGGACTTAGAATAGTAGCTCATTGTAGTTTTGATTTGTATTTCCCTAGTGGGCCATGAAGTTTAACATCTTTTATGAATTTTTAACCATGGCCTTTTATGATAAAATTTGTCCATTATGATATTGTCAGTTTTTCCCCCATCATGGGAGATAATTATGAACATTGCAGAAATTTCCAAACTCTAAAAAGTGATTACTTTTAAAAAGATATAATTAAAAATATGTCTTAACCACCTTAACAAAATTTAATTAAAAAATCTGAAAATATTAAAAATGTCTTAGCTTCATTTTAAAAGGAAATTCATAAGCAAACTCTAAAAATGTGGAAAATAAGCCAATAATAAGGCTTGATAATTTATACACGCATTAAAATAGATGAGTAGCCATATATAGCTTGCTCAAACTCTAAAATGAAAATGAAAACTGATGGAATTTATGGTGTATATATATATATGTAAGGTATGAATGTGAACTTTCCTAGAAACAATTTTTATAGTGAGTAGTAAAAGTCTTCAAAAACCTTAATTACAATTGATCTCATGATTTCTTTGTACAATTTATCCAACAAATAACTGGATAAAGTAAAAACTTACCAATAATTATCTACCTCACCAAAATATCATTTATCTCTGAGTAGTAAATATTATGTTCCTCTTTGTCATAGTTTTAGCATTGTTCAAAGGTTAGTTTGGATCAAGTAAAATGACATTTTTTCTGGATTAAAAATGGTTGACTGTAGGCATTTACATATGGTGTAACCTATATAATACTTATATAAAGACCAATTACAGTAAAAAAAAAATGTTAGAACTCAAAATTTGATAAATATGCCCCAAGTTTGTTTGGTTTTGGTGAATTATGAGATGTGGTAGCTGATGGTATTTTTGACCACCATTCTGTTTCTTACCCTTTCCCAATAATTTAATACCTTTCTTTGAGGCACTGGTATATTTCCATAGTATATTCCAGCTGCCTCTAAAGTTATAGGATAAAGTACACATCATTTAGCTTTTGTTGTGTAACAAAACATATCAAAGCTTCATGTCTCAGAACAAAATTGAATTTATTTGCTTAAAATCCTGTGGATCAGTTGGTGTTACTTTTAGAGTGGTCCAGATTGGCTGATCTCTGTGGTAAACTAATTGCTTGCTTGGCTGTGACTGGATGGTCAAAGATATCCTCACTTTAATATGTAGAGTCTCATCACTGACATATGGGATTGCTGAGGCCTATCCGTACATGGTCTGTCCTCCCCAAACAGGCAAGTGCTGGATTATTCACATAGTGGAAGGGTGTAGGGTAGAAATAAAGGGGCAACCCCAGAACACAGGTATTTTTCAAGTCCCTGCTAGCATCATAATTGCTAATGACAACTGGACAAAATAGTACGTAAGACCCAAGTCCAGATTCAAGAGTGGAAAATAGATTCTATTTCTTCATGGGATAAACTGCAAAATATTGTATTTTCCAATCTGAACAGAATTTTTTTTTTCTGTTGTGTTGTGTTGTTTTTAAAATCTATTCAAAAGGAATAAGTTGAAGTAGGTTAGAAGTATCATGGTATTTTTCTAAGCATCTTAATACATGAAAGTAAATGGCAGGAGAACGAATATGGCTTATTACTTCCATGCCTGGTATTGAATCTGGAAATTATAATGCTTCCATTAGGGGAATTGTTGGCTATATGTGAAGAGCAGTCAAATTTCTGTTAAGTAACCATCACTGTGTGTTTATGTGTCCTTAAAACAGTATCTGAGAGACCTGCAGAACATTTTCTTTCCTCCTAGTAATGACAAGTTTTGAAGATGAGTGGCGAAGATGGGTCTGAATTACCAGATCAAATTCACTATTAATGACACCTGCTTTCACAACTTTGAAATCAACGGACTGATGCAGAAGTAAGAGTAACGACCATTTTAAATGCTTACAATGTTTTCAAATCTGTCATACATGAATTTTTATTCTACTGAACATTCCAGCAATTAGTTTTAAACTTCAGTGTGGCAGTCATAACAGAAGAGATAGTTTCTGGATATCACCCATAGTATTGCATTCAGAATAATAATAACAATTGTAGTCCAAAACATTGGCATACATTAAATAAATAAACCAGTGTAATTGAGAAGCTGGTGAGAAGAGCCTAAACTATGAATATATACTAAAAGATGTCAATACATAGTAAGAAAATAAACCTAGAAGTGGGTAGTAGAACTCTGTAACCGAGAAAGATTAAGAAATTCAAAATTTTTCTTGTATATAGTAGAATTCCAAAATTGAATATTTGAAATTAGTTATGATACATACAAATTGGGAATAATAGCATTTATTTATTTGCAATTTTAATGAAGATTTATCTGAAGCACTTAAAAAACACATTTTTCAAAACATAAGTTTAATAAATGATGCTTTATTGCTAACTATAGAGTGCTGAAACACAACTTCTTAAGACAATAACAGTCACTGACACCAGAGTCTTAGCTATAACAAGAGATAGGTTTGAAGCCCAAGAATTTAGAATAGAATATGATTGGTATTGAATTGAGATAAAAAGTATCCAGGAAGGAATCTAGCAATTTAAATACTATATTAAATTGGCTTATCAACATTTTCAGGGAAGTAAATTCAAGAATCTATGAGCAAAGACTAATTTTATGGGATGTGTAGTATTTTCATTTTTATGAATGTACATACTTGTTTCTTAGAGACTTCAAGCTCAGTCATCAAAATAACAGGAATTTATAGTTAGAAATGCTAAACTCTCTTCACAAAGTACTTTAGGTATTTAGCAACAGACCTGAAATCATAATTTATGTCTTGCTTGTTACATGTTCAATTAGTTGGACCTATTTAAAAATTCCTGATTGAGTTGAAACACAGCAGGTATTGAATTGGTTATTGTAGAGTAAATCATGTATGCTAATATAAACTTCAGGGCCCAAGTAAAAATATTTAATTTTAGATGAAGTTTTTCCCAATGAATAACATCCTTAACAGCCCATTTCTAGATAAATTATAATGCAAGAATCAGCAGTTAGACTAATAAGTTTAAATTTTTATATCTCAAATAATTTTGTTTTATGTACATTATATACCTTCAAATCATATTTTTTAACAACAAAAAGAAACAGTGCTCACAGATCGCTTGAAGTCAACAGCACACTGCAGTTAGATGTGGTTCTTTAAATATAAGTATGATGGTTCTTATGTCAAACTCTTCTGAGCTGTATGACAACAAAACTTTGACAATTTCTCAAAAGGCAATTTTGAATGTGGTAAAATCTACTCTAAAATATCAGTGTTGAATATTGAACAACAAATTTATTATGGATAGATCCTTACCCATATAAATAAAGTGAATTTTAAAAAAGTAAAATTAATATCTAAAATTAAAAAAAAAATTCTGATGAAAATCTCTAACACACCTTAAGGTCAAAATGGCAACAACATAAAGGCCCTATAGACCTGACAGTCTGATAAAAATTTCCCATTGTAGCACTGTCTTTCAGAAAATATATGAATCAAGTACTTACAAGCACTCTTTCTTTTTTTTAATTGACCTGTAAAGTTGTTGGCAGAAAATCATTAAATTCCAAATGAAAAATAATAATGCAATAACCTCACTCAGCTATGACCTGAGAAAATGTATAACTATCAATGCAATAAACACTGTCTAAACTTGATTTAAAAAAAAAAAAGACAGAATAATACATTCATATAAAAAGGTCATTTTGCCAGCCAAACACTCTCTGCAGGGGGAAAAAATGCTGATAAACATTCATTTTCCTTAGATTGTAATGTATTTTAATGTTCTAGGAATGCAAGAATTTTGTTTTCAATGTTCAAAATAATCCTCTGGATATGAAAACATTTCTGCAGGAGGTTTTTGTAAACAAATTTATTATCCATCCTGTATATTTGTGAGGAAAAATCTTTTTTAAGTATTAAATATCTTAAACTACCATGATTTTAATAGTCTATGTTTGTGGAAAAATGAAAAAATAAAAAAATTAGTATAAAATTCTCAGCTGAGTAAAGCTTTTAATATTGACATGCTATAATAATTTATCTGTATTCTGGATACACATGCCTAGCAAAAGATCCTTTGTCTCTTCTTGAAGAACCATTGATATTGATACTTTAAATGAAAATCAAAAGATAGTCCACTATGATCTAAACAGAAGTTTATAGAAATTGTACAAAATAGTTATATTACTTATTATCTCTAAATTTGATATTAAAATTTTCACTAAAATCCTTTATAGTGAAGATATCATAGCTGTCCCTGAAAATTTCATAACATTGCATACTACATAGATGGATCAGAGGTACAGATGAATCTTTTAAAAATTGAATTTCATTATAACATTATGGTATACACTATAAATTGTTGAAGTTCTTTCTATAAAGCACATTTTTTCAATGGATGTTGGGGTAGGGTATGCTTTTGGGATGAAACTGTTCCACGTCAGATCAGCAGGCATTAGATTCTTGTGAGTGTACAACCTAGATCTCTCACATGTACAGCTCATAACAGGGTTTGTGCTCCTATTAGAAGCTAGTGCGGCTGCTGATCTGACAGGAGGTGAAGCTCAGTCAGTAATACTTGCTCATCTGCCACTCACCTCCTTCTGTGCAGCCTGGTTTCTAACAGGCCATGGACCAGTATTGATCCATGGCATGGGGGTTGGAATCTCTTCTTTAGAGTAGTTTTTCTTATGTTGTTGTGATATAATATATAGTGTATAGTAGAAAATACACAAGTGTTACTTTCAATCCAAATTTAGAGTTAGACTGGGCTCGGCTACTTCTTACCTTGTGATCATGGTAAATTTTATTAACCTCTTTTGTGTATTATTTGTATCACATCTGGCAAGGTTGTTGAGAATTACATCTAGTACTTGTAAATCCCATGCTATGTCATAAGTGTTCAATAGATTATAGACAATTTAGTTATAGTATTCTATATTAATATTGAACCTATTATTATTGAAACCTTAATTTCTTGGTCTGAGCTTTTATTTATTGAGGGCCTATTATATGCTTGAAAGGGAAAAGAACTAAAAACACCAAAATGAAAACACAGACAAATAACCTCCTGCTCTTAGAATCTTTCTGGCAGAGAAGAGAAACGTTAAATATATCTGTCAGTAGAATTTCGTGTGTTTTAATTCAGAAAGATATCAGCATAGCATAGGGGTATAAATTAAGTATACCTAGGGATATCATATTAGATTTGTCTGAGAAAATGACAATTCAACTGAAATATAGATAAACAGTTGTAATGAGATCAGTGAAGGTGGTAAAGTGTAGAAATAAAACATTAACTCATAAACTATGAGTCTCAACTTTGGCTGCACATGAGAATTAGCTGGAGACGTTTTAAAAAATCCCACTGCAGACATCAACTAACATAAATTAAATCAGAAACTCTGTGGATGAAGTCTAGGCATAACTTTTTAATGATCCTCAGGTGATTCCAATGCACAGCTAATTTTGAGAACTCACTGAGAGAAATAAAAACTATAAAATTTTAAAGGAATGATTGCAGTTGCACTGAAGTATAGAATGAAAATAATGTTAGAAACCAGTGAGCACAATTGCCAAGTTTAATCTTCTTTTAATTTAATTAGAATGCTTCAGTTATTCAGTAATAGCGAATGAGATATGATGTAAACTTTCTTTTGATCACATTTGTGACTCTTAACACCTTCCAATTTTTCTATTATGGTATGATCTCATGTATTTTAGTGTTCTGTTTGATATCTTTTGGGAACATTCTGTTGTTAATGATGTTCTTACAGTGAGTTAATTAGAATATATCACAGTGCCCTGAATTGAGTCTGAACAGAAAAGAGAGTGAAATACATTCACCTCACTTTTCCTATGTAGGGGGACGTATTTGATACTTAACAAAGAATGCTGTAATGATTGAAATAAAATTGAATCAATAGAGTGCTGTAGAAAAAAATACTGGACTTGATAACAAGAAACCTTGCATATCAATTACTAACACCTCACAGAGTGACCTTGGGAATTTGAACCTACTACTATAGAATAAGGTGAGCAAAGGAGAATAGTTCTATGGATGGCAATTTGAGGTAGTCAGATTATGGTTTTTTGAGTTCTTTTTTTTTCTACGCAGTTCTCTTTTTGTAAACATATTCTAAGGTCCTTTGTGATATTATGAGTTTATCTGCAAGCTGTTTATCTATATAGTGTTAACACTGAATGGAAATATAATGAACACTAAGTGCAGTGTAAACATGAGTTTTCTTAGGCAGTTCAAGTTTTTCCTAAACCATATTTTGAAAGCTATATATTTTACCTTGTGAAAGATAATTACTCTTATTATGTTTTTGTCTTCAACTCTGTAAAATAAAGCCATAGACTATTAACTATGCTATAGAAATTATAAGATGTTTATGGAAATGCGTTTAATTATGTTTTCATGATGCTTTGAAACCCTTGAAAGAAATGTTATAAAATAGCACAGGCTGTTTTAAGTATAGTGTTTTGTGATTATTATTATTGTTTAATTTTTATGAGAAATTAGTAATCGTTACTGGTGGAAGGTATCAGAGTCACGTGGTGGTGAATCCATGTAAGTCTGCAGTCACCTTAATTCTTGCCTCCTTAGAAGAAGGAACTTGACTGAGAAGCATAAGGCAGAAAAATATACTGAGGCAAATTTCAGAGCAGGAGTGGAAGTTTATTAAAAAGCTTTAGAACAGGAAGGAAAAGAAAGAAAGGAAAGAAAGTACACTTGGAAGAGGGCCAGACAGGCGACTTGAAACCAAGTGTACCGCTTGACCTCTTGGCTTGGGGTTTTATACATCAGCATACTTACAGGGTCTTACACTACTTCTTCCCACTCCTGGGTCTTACTGCGAAGCTGGTGATCAGTTTCAGGTGTTTTCTATCTATATCTATTAGGAGACTGAGCCTGCCTTTCCTTGGTGCTAGCTATAACCAATTATTACTGAGAGAAATAGTTAACAACTGCCTGATCATCACCTGTTGGTCACCCAACACTCTTGATGTGTGTGCAGGGGCTGGGGGTAATGAAGGGAGAGCCCTCTCCTGCCCTGCTCACATCTGACTAGCTACCTACTGTAACAATAATCACTATCTTTTATTAAGCATTGATGTTCTGAGGACTGCTGTAAGGTTTTAAATTTATTCAATTATTTTATTTCACTAAAATCTGATAAAATACTTCTTAGCCTTATTTTACAAATGAGGAAGCTTATGTAAAAGAGGAAAGGTAGTTTATCCACTAACACACACTGCAGAAATTAAAACTCATAGAATCATAGGCTTCAGAGTTTATGGGAATCAATTTTATTTCAAGTTTGTTTTTTGTTTGAATATTTTAATCACTGGCATTAAGAATAATTTTTGTGAATTATGGTTAAGAAAACAATAATTAATAACACACTATATGTCAAACAAGGTGACAGTTACTAGAATATGATGATGAATATAAAAAATATAGTCACTGTCTTCATAGATTCTACATTCTAATGGAATATCAGGAAAACCAAACTATCAGGCGAGTGTAGTAGGTAATACTAAGAAAGTTGTAATCCCAGCAGAGGTAGTAGGATCACCTGAGGTCAGGAGTTTGAGACTAGAGACCAGCCTGGCCAACATAGTGAAACCTCAGCTTTACTAGAAATACAAAACTTAGCTGGGCATGTTGGTGCATGCCTGTAATCCCAGCTACTCAGGAAGCTGAGGCAGGAGAATTGCTTGAACCCAGGCACGGGGAGATTGCCGTGAGCCAAGATTGTGCCACTGCACTCCAGCCTGGGTGACAGAGCAAGACTCCATCTCCAATAAATAAATAAATAAATAAATAAGGTGGTTGATTATGCCTCAGCATATGCAACAATTTACGTAGGAGTTTGACATAAGATGATTAAGAAAAAAAGTCTCTAAACAAAACTTTATAAGATTAGATTGAAAGAACAAAATAAAAGAGGCCTATGATAAATGAGAGAAAAGATTTCAGGCAGAGGAAATAACATATCCAAATACTTTGTGACTTCTGTTGTAGCAGGCTCATTAGGGGAGGGGTGAAATGGAATATGGTTTAACCATACATGGTCTTAAAAGACCATCATTTTAATTTCATTTTAATTCATTTTAATTTCATTTCATTTTAATTACAACAATAATTCATCCCAGATTTTTTAGTTTGTGTTATTATTTGTTAACTCATTGAATTCTTTCTGTATCTTATAAATTGTGTTGTAAGTAATATCTTAGATATGCACTTAAATGGAAATATTGATAATTGCCAGAGGCTGAGTGTGGACTAAGACTCTGAAGTCTGCAGAGCCACAACCTTCAAAAAGTCCCATACTTTTGTTGGGATTTTCCTCCAAAAACCCCGCCAGGTTTTCAGTGAGGATACAAGAAAGATTCCCTCAAGACTTTGGCAGGGCTTAAATAAGGGTGGCACCAATTGTAAAGTCTCTGTCCTTCTCCATTACAAAAGTTCACTCTCTAGTAGATAGACTTTGTTTGAGTTTGTGAAGTAGAAATCCTCTATAAGTTTCCTGTGTCATTTAAGGGGAAAAAGCACAAAGTTAACAAAGAATGTGGCTTCAGGGAGACAACACTGAGAATGCTACAGTCAGGAAATGAATAAGAGGCAAGGAAACAAACAAAAAACCAACCAACCAAACAAAATACCATTGGAGAAATGATATAAATGTTATAAAAGACCATTACCAAGACAACCTTAAAGTTCGCCTAATTTTGATTAAAATTTACATACTTCTTCAGGACCCTGGCCTTCATTTCCTTATTTACTTTAGAAAACTAGGGTGTATTTATAAATTATTTCTCTGCTCCTCTGAGATGTAAAGCTTTGAAAAGCCTCTTGCTGGGACTTTCTCAAGGATCTGGGAGCTATCCCTTTGAAATATAATCAATGAAGATGGTCCCCTAGCTCTGTTTCCGTGGGAAGGTAGGATCCTAACCTTGGTGCTCCAAGATGTGAAACTACCTCCTATCAGGAAAATAGAAAGCATACTTCTCCTTTGGGTATAGCCAATTAGATCGCCTAAGAGCCACCCATTCCACCTTTTTTTTTGTTTAATTGTACTTTAAGTTCTGGGGTGCATGCGCAGATCTGCAGGATGGTTGCATAGGTACACACATGCCAAAGTGGTTAGCTGTCTCCATCCCCTGTCACATACATCAGGCATTTTTCCCAGTATTATCCCTAGCCAACCTCCCCACCTCATGCTGTCCCTCCTCTAGCCTCCCATCTCCCAACAGATCCCAGTGTGTGATGTTCCCCTCCCTGTGCCCATGTGTTCTCACTGTTCAACACCCGCCTATGAGTGAGAACATGCGGTGTTTGGTTTTCTGTTCTTGTATCAGTTTTCTGAGAATGATGGTTTCCAGATTCACCCATGTCCCTACAAAGGACATGAACTCATTCTTTTCTATGGCTACATAGTATTCCATGGTGTATATGTGACACATTTTCTTTGTCCAGTCTATCATTGATGAGCATTTGGGTTGGTTCCAGGTCTTTGCTATTGTAAATAGTGCCGCAATGAACATACATGTGCATGTATCTTGATAATAGAATGGTTTATAATCGTGTGGATATATACCCAGTAATGGGATTGCTGAGTCAAATGGAATTTCTCTTTCCAGATCCTTGAGGAATTGCCACACTGTCTTCCACAACGGTTCAACCAATTTACACTCCCACCAACAGTGTAAAAGTGTTCCTATTTCTCTCAGTTCTTAAATGCTCTCCTCTCTTCTGTTAGAGTGGAGTTGAGTATCTGGACTGGGTATTTGCTCTCTCCCACATGGTGGCAATAGTATTGAAAAAAAAAATAATAATTTCTGTCAGCTCATCTTTGTCCAGTGTGATACAGTTATATTTTATTTTATTTTATTTTATTTTATTTTATTTTATTTTATTTGATGCAGGGTCTCACTTTATCTCCCAGGCTGGAGTGCAGTGGTATGATCACACCTCATTGCAACCTCTACCCCTCAGGCTTAAGCAATCCTCCCACTTCAGCCTCCCAAGTAGCTGGAAATACAGGCCTACACGACCACATCTGTTTAACTTTTGTATTTTTTTTGTACAGAGAGGGTTGCACCATGTTGGCCAGCCTGTTCTCAAACTCCTGGGCTCAACCAATTCACCTGTATTGGCCTCCCAAAGTGCTGGGAATTCAGGCATGAGCCACTACACCTGGCCCAGTGTGATTTTTCTTTTTTTAAATTAACATTCATATTAGCTTGAACCAGTGTGATTTTTTAACAGTTCCTTGGTGCCATGACTCTGATCAGGACTGAAACCTCCATTAAACTCTGGATCTTTCACTCTAAGGAAAGTGCACACCCCTCACGCCCTTGCTGACTTTAGCTAGACTCTGGGAGATACTCCAGTGAGTCTGAATCACTGTAGACATTTTGAGGCATAACAGCAGTAGATTTTGATTCTTTTGAGCAATTATGTAAGAGTCCCCTTTGGGGTTAATGTCCATGTTAGAGTCTTACAAAACCGGAGACCCCTCTGTTATAATGGAAATAGATTCACAATCTACTGATACTCTCCTGCCTCATATTTCTGCTCACTATGTGGTAGGGGACTACGATGCATACTCTGTCCACTTCCTTTTTTTTTCCCCTCAGCATGATGTTAGAAAGGATAATTTAAAACTTCAGTTGCCTCCGGAAAAGAAGATCTTAAGCTGGTTTATCTAAAACTTCTCCCTTCTCTCACTTCTACTTTTCTTTTTCTATTGTCCACCTTCAAGCTTTCCTGTACCTCCCTAAAATCCTTTGATCTACCTCCTCCATCCCTGTACCCCTGAATCATATTTTCCTTCCAGCTTCAGTCCCTCAAATCCCCATATTCACTTGAATTTTGGGTCCCCGACCTCTTTAGGGCACTGAAGGGGTTCATGTACCCCAACAGTAACCCCTTGGTACTGAAAGAGCTAATAGAAAACAGAGTATTTCATCTACTCACATGGGCTTTGGAGACACCCAAATATCTATATCTCTGGGTGTCTCTTCAGTCCCTCACCCAAAATTTAGTCTACAGCCTTTACAAAAGTACATATCAGTACACAAGAAAATATCAAAAGCCTTCTTCACAAATATTGGTGGAAAGCTTTAGCCTTCATATTGGGCCAGCAACCAAAATTTGTCTCAATTTTCAGAAACACAGTTCTGATAAAATATAAAAATCAAACAAAGATGAAAGCCAACAGCTACAAAAACGAGTGAGTTTTGTATTGCTGTGTTTATGCCTGACTCACAGCTAAAGTTTCAGAAAGAAAGCTAAAATATTTTAATTTGCATCTGTCTCATGTATATGTATGTATATTAGGTTAAACAGGTAACACTTTCTTACCTCCAAATAGTATTACCAAATTCAGTTATAGAATCTCTTAAAGGAGCTCTATTAAATTTGCCATAGAAATAAATAAGTGCTAACATATTAAATATTCCTAAATATAGAAACTAACCCAAATGTTTTTTAAATTCATGTTTATATAATTGGAGTAAGCCTTTGGCAAATAAGATTTGTGTAATATTTGTTTAGGTAACAAAGGCTATGTCTTCTGAGTAATCAGCATTAAGTATAATAAGACTTTCACATTTTCTTCTACTTGGGTTTACCAATTGAATAAGCTAATATTATATCTATATTTATTATAAAAATCATGAATTTGATTTCATGAAACTGAATCATTATGACAAACTTTATTTCAAAAACAATATATTTTATATGTCTGTCTTAAAATAAATTTCAAAATATGGTTGCGTAACTTGAAATCTTAGGAATACTAAATTCAATAATAGATATTCATCAAACATTGACATTATTCTAAGTGAGATAAAATACTGAAACATTATTTACTAAGCAAAAGTTTAAGTTTATATAATTTTGCATCTGATTTTTATATGGTATGCAAAACCCAAATCTATTTGAATCTGTTAATAAAAATGTTTATTTTTAGCTCACTTAGAATCTAGATAATTTCAGAATTTATAAATTTTAACATTACTTGATGCATATAAGATAGACAATGTTTCTAATTTGTATCTAATACTGGTAAGTGATATTTCAGTGAAGTAAATAATGTGACACATTTTATAGAATACAAACAGACGCTTAGCAATTTAAAACTAATCTCCATGAGTACTAAGTTAATAAAAGATGTTAAATATGGAAATCTAACCAATATCAACTCTCTCCAAACTTGTTCAACATAGTTTAGTAGCAAAGAAAGCAGACATGGAAAACTTGTGATCAAATCCTGATTCTGCCACTCTCAGGGAATTGAACTCTAAGGAAGTTAATTAATCTCTCCGAGGTTCAGCTTCCTCACAAATATAATAATAGTTTGAACTCATAACTATGTATGAGTGCTCAAAAATATTTATGCATTTGAAAATATTTACCCAGTAAACACTGGGCAATTTTACTAGCAAATATTTTTTAAAAAAGAAATCCAAATTTTCATGTATGTGGAAATAAAAAAATCAATTTGATTATATTTGCACAAAAATAATTATTTAAATATTTTAAATATACAAATATCTTTAAAAATATTATTCAAATATATATTTTGTATATTAAAATATTCTAGGACATGCAGAGGCATTGGACAACAGAAGTGCTAATATTCCAGAGATAAAAGAACAATAGAGAGGTGAAATTATCTCTTGAATTTGCTTTTTCTGGATGGAATTTACTAATCTTCAGGTAGGATGGCCTCTGTAAAGAAAAAGAATAGTTTTGTAATAGTTTTGCTGAATAAACTAGGTACGAAGTTTGCAAACTGATTATGTGATTGAGTAAATACACCAGTAAATGAGTTGATGCCAGATTATTATAAAACCATCAGATCTCATGAAAACTCACTCACTAACAGAATATCATGGGGGAAACTGCCCCTATTATCCAATTACCTCCACCTGGTTCTACCCTTGACACATGGGAATGATGAGGATTACAATTCAAGGTGAGATTGGAAAAGGGACACAGAGCCAAACCATATCAGGCCATTTGCCTCTAAAAAGGGACATCTGAGACTGAGGAATTTATAAAGAAAAAAGGTGATGTTGCATCTGCTTCTGATAAGGGATTCAGGGAGCTTACAATCATAGCAGCAGGTGAAGAGGGAGCAGGTGCGTCACATGATGAGAAAGGGAGCAAGAGAACAAGGAAGAAGAGGTTCCAGACTTTTAAATAACCAGATCTCATTTGAACTAACTGCACAAGAGCTCATCACCGAGGAGATCGTGCTAAACCATTCATGAGAGATCTGCCACCATGACTCAGTCACCTCCCACCAGAACCCAGCTCCAGCTTGAAAATCTCATTTCATCGTGAGATTTGGAGTGGCTCTATACTTCTTTAGTGTCCTCAAAGGAAATAATTTCTATATCCTCTAAAATTTCTTTCAATGGAAGGTGAAATAGTGATAACCTTATGTGAAAAAAAGTTAAGAAAATCTGTAACAAGTAGAAATACATTAACAGAATACTAAAAACAGGGTTTTAGGAAGAAGCAGAAGGATTGAAAGAAATGCAGGAAGGAATGAAAATCAAGTAAAAGGAAGAGGCATAAGAAAAAATATATATGAATGTATATGTATTTCTTTAATTATATGCAAAATAGAAGTGTAAAAACAATAATGCAAAATGAAAGAAGAGCAAGTAGATTTTTGTGTTCTATGGTTTTAATGGTTTAGGGAAGTCATAAAAGTAATATTATACTATAATGGGTCAGTAATATATGTTGTAACTCCGTTATAACCACTGAAAAAATAATAAGATGATGTATAACAAATAAATACCAATATTTATATTATTTTTATAATATAAAAATATCATTCTTTGAATCTAAACAAAGCTACTAAAAGAAAATAGAAACATTAAAATAAAAACTACAGTAACACGATATAAACACGTTTGTCAGTAAATTAAATTAAGTAAATGGATTATATGTACCAATTAAAAATTGGATTGTTAAAATGAATTACAAATTTTTAAATATATGTATATAAGAAACAACTTGAATTTAAGAATAAAGAAAAGTTACAAGTCAAAGGATAAAAAAATACAACAAGCAAATGCTATTAAAAGAATGTTGATATATTTACACTTATTGCTGACTAATAAATAAAGAAGTATAAAGGAGATATTGATAATGATAAAAAACAAAATTAAATGTATGAATAGGAAAAATTGAGAAATCTACCCCCAAATTAGAAATGTTGACATACTTTTTCAATTAGTGAAACAGGTGGTAAAAAGTCAATAACAGTTTAACATACTTATAAAACAAACTGAGTATCATAAACAAAATGTTGAACAAAAAAAGCCGAACACATAAAATGATGCCATTTAAATTTCAAAAGCAGGCAAAATATACCTATGATCAGATAAATCAACATAGGGGTTAGCTATGAGTGGGTTAATGACAGTGAGCAAGCACAAGGAAAAGTTTTGACATTTGAGTTATTTTCCACTACTGTACATGGTGCTGGTGACAGGAGTTTATTCACTTTGTGAAAGTTCAAGTTGCGCAATTATGGCTTATGCATTTTATATGTTACAATTTTATAGAACTTTTTTTAAAACATGCCATCAACAAATACACACACACACACACACACACACACACACACACACACACACGTACACAAAAACTATTATGTGGTTAAAGAATAAAAGCTTGCTTTCTTTTGAGATGAAACAAAAGTTTTCATCTCCACTTTCTAACAACTTTAGAGACATTTCAGGATACTGCACCAGAATTTCTTGTCTTGAGAAACTTTCCTTGTATCAGCCATTTTGCATTCTATTAAGTCATTTGAAAAAGTGTAACAAAATAGCTTGATTCTCTTTCATACCCCTAGGCAGAAGAAGGTATAAAACTTGACAAACTGTTTCATTACAACTGCTTGGATAGTGTTTTGTTTAATCAAAGGTAAAAAGTCAATTGGTGTCCCTAAAATTTAAGAGAAATCATGTTGGCCATACAAAATAACATATAGTCATTAACACTCCATCTATCTCCATCTATCACATATCACCCCTTCCTGTTTTTGTTTAAATACAACATTTACTTTCCCTACCTGACACAACTTAATTACTTTATGTAAATCAAAAGCACACTTTGCCCTCCTTCAAGAAAGAGTAGAACCATAGTTCAGTTACTGCTGAAACTAAAAGTTCAAGATCTCTAAGTGATGTTCATTCCTTCTGTTTTGAGTTGCCTAAGCCACACCTAATTTTATTATTACAAATTGTATACATTTGTTCAAACATTATACTGTACCCTATAAATATGTACAGTTATTATGTGTCAATTAAAAGTAAAATTATTATGAGCCAATTGACATATTTACTAATAGCACCACATTGTATATACAGTTGGTTTGGCTTTGCCAGGGCGTGTAAGCCAGATCTTTGCCTTTTATTATTACCTCTTGATATTTCTGGATTCCATTCAAATGTTCTTACACCCCTTATATAGAAGAAACACAATTTTCCCATAACTTCCACAGAGAAATCACAAAGTTAATATTGAACTGTTATGCATGCCTGTTTGCCTCATATCCTGAGGAAACTAAACAGCATGGTAACCCTCTCCATTTTTAATTCTGTGGGGAAAAATGTGTCCATTATATTTATTTCTCTTTTTATTATTAAAACCTGAAATACCATACAGCTGAATATGCTGGGTAATAAAATATATCAATATATCACAAGACGGTTATTACATGTGATACCAAAAGTCCTGCCATGAGTTTTGTTTCAAAAGACAAACAGCGGATTTTTTCAATAGTTTATATTAAACAATTGCAAAATAAAGTATCATAAAGTCTTAAAGTTACTTGATGGACAATCTGTAACTTGGCAACACTGTATCATCTTTACACTTGTTCAAGTAATTTGGAGTGTGTCTGATAACATAATAATAACCTCAGGTCAAAGTATCACAATTTAATCAGTATTGGGTAGACACTTAGTGGTGTGGAAATGGAGATTCGTGTGGAGAAACGGATATCTCTTCCGGACATAACATGAATCATGTTTGTGACTTTTTATGTAAAACTGCAAATATATTTTACTGTCAACTTTTAAAGGGTTGAAATAAAGGCTTTTTTAAAAAATTATTTGAGGATGGGCACAATGGCTCATGTCTGTAATTCCAGCACTTTGGGAGGTTGAGGCGGGATGATCACCTGAAGTCAAGAGTTCAAGACAGGCCTGGCCAATATGGGAAAACCCCATCTATACTAAAAATACGAAAATATTAGCAAGACATGGTGTCAACGGCCTGTAGTCCCAGCTGCTCGGGAGGCTGAGGCACAATAATCGCTTGAACCTGGAGATGGACGTTGCCATGAGCCCAGATCATGCCACTGCATTCTGGCCTAGGTGACAGAGTAAGACTTTGTCTTAAAAAAAAAAGAAAAAACGAAGGAATTGATGGGAATCATATACTTTAGAAAACCTTACATAGTAGAGCTAGTGCTATAGATTGAAAACATACATATTATTAGACTGTATGAATCATTAGTAATTATAGATGCCTCTCCTATTCTAGAATTTTAGAAGTCTATTTATCACCCAAATCATAACTTAAGCATTTTTGAACTTGTTTCTTCAACATTAGAATAAATTTTGTAGAAATAATGTTAGACTTTGCTACAGATCACATCAAGCAATTTAATTCGGGGTAAAAATAAAACAAAAACTATTATCTTTGGCTCATAAATAAGGGGCTTTTGTTTTTGGTTTCATATGCACAAAATATGTGGAAGTACCAGGACAAGACATGAGGTCACATTTTCTTCTCCTATAGAATTTGATTCAATGGTCAAATATTGTAGTGTCTGATATCTATAACCATATGAATTTGTTTTACAAATATTGCATGAAATATTCAAAGAAATATAGAAGACTAGCACAACAAGGTTGTGGTATAAAACATAATGAATAATATATTTAGCATTGTCATAGGTGATATGTCTTATAAAACTAAAACAATTTATAAAAAACTTTATTGCCTCTTTTGTAGGATTCCATTTATAGGAATCATTGAAAAGTAAATCTTTGTCCAAAGTAAAGAAATACCCAGATAAACAGCCTCAGGTCATTTGGCTGTAGAGTTACAGTGAAAATTGGAATACGTTTTTATATTACTATCACAGGATGCTTCCTTGGTTTTTCAGCTTCACCTGGGATCTCTCTGAGACTTGATTGAATCAGTAAACTTAAATCTGGGGACAAGATTATTTACCATGGTGATTCAGGTCAAATCTCTGTTTATGTTATCTTGAGCACTTTGTCATTGTTTTGTTGTTGTTGTTGTTGTTGTTGTTAATTGTTATTTTAAAATAATGGGGAATTGTTAGGCTTTCTATTTATTTTGGGCTTATTGCACCAGTAGATTGAACCATTCTAAAAACTGCTTAGTATGGTCATCTCACATTTTCTCTAATGGTAAATTGTTTCTGTGTTACACACCAATTCAAATCCTGCTATCTTCTTCAAAAACTGAAAACTAAAACAAGTGTGTGTACCACACTTGTCCCAGAGTAACAATGATCTATTAAAAGATGATGGTGAGTATATAGTTCTCAATGCTTTGTAAATAAAGTATTTTCCATTTTTATTTGTAACTTTTATTAAGCAAATATTTTTAAATTGCTATTATATGCCAGGCTCTATTCTCGACACATTCAATAGTGAATAAAATTAAAAAAAAAAATCTCTGTTCTTATAGGACTTACATTCTAGTTGAGGGACTCAGATAATAGATAAAGAATAAAATACAGATTATGCTACAAAGTTATAGGACTTTGGAAATATTAATAAATCAGAGATAAGGGTAAGAAGTGTTGGCCAAGGGTGATGCAATTTTAAATATGATATTCAGGGAAAATCCCACTCAGAAGGTATCAATTGAGATAAGACATGGAGAAATAAAGAAGTAAAACATGTGAAATGTTGGGTAGGGGAAGCTGGCCAAAGGAGCAGCTGGCCAAAAAGGAAACAGCCAATGAAAGGTGCTGAAGGGGCATCTTCCTTGGCATGTTTGGAGAACAGAAAGGAATCCATGTGGCTTGAAGGAAAGGAGAGAGGAAAGGTTGAAGAACAGACAATATTAAATGCATCTGTGTCTTGCCTCATCATCATGTTATCTCTGTCTTGGAGACATTTAGAAAATTTCTTTGTGTCACTTTGACAAACTTTGACACTGGTACCAATGAGAGAGGATAGGTCAGCCCTTCAAAGCATCTTATTAATATCTCTTTGATTTGCCTCCTGAAACCCACTTATAAAACTTTTGGAAATGGCTTTTTTCTATTAGGGCAATTGCCTATAAATTCAATTGGGTTGTTATGTCTATTAGCAGTTCATTCCTTTTGTTGCTAAGTAGTATTGCATGTATGAATGTACCACAATTTATTCATCCATTCAAGGATATGTGGAGTGTTTCCAGTTTTGGACTCCTATAATGACATTATTATAAACATTCACATGCAGAATTTTGTGTGACCATGTCTTGATTTCTGTAGGACATATGTCTAGAAATGCAATGACTGGAATTCACAGTAGATGCATATTTAATGTTGTTTAAAATAAATTGCCAAACTGTTTTCAAAAGAAGCTCGAAATCTGATATGTTTGCTAAGAAACAGAATCGCTCATACACAGTCCTACTCGCAGCAAACTTACCAGCATTTTATTTCATTAGTTTATATTTTAGCCATTCTGATAGATATGCATGATATCTCATATTTTTAAAGTAAATACAGTTTATTGTTTTAGAGTAGTTTTTAACTTATAGAAATATGCTCCCCCCCAATAAAAACTACAGAAAGTCCTCATAAACCCCCTATAGATCTTTATAAACAGATAACATTAAAGAATATTTTAGCAATTTAAAATAATAAATTTACTTTAGCAGCAAATTTTACCTTTCTAAGGCATTAACATTTTTCTTCTATAAGTTTCCAGGGAATTGCTGTTAACTTTATTTGACAAGGGCAATAACTGAGGCTATGCTCAGACAACTTACCAATTAAATATACAAACCATGTCTTTTAATGCTACCGTATTATTTCCAGATTTTTAGATATGTGCACCTGTATTGATTCATATGCCTTGATTTTTCCTATCAGGTCTCTCAGAGTAAAAATCAATTTGTAGTTGTATTCTTCACATATTGCCAATATAAAGTATGAATTTTTTCTGTATAATTCTTTTTATGTTAAACTTGAATTTGTAATTGACAAATTCAATTGTAGTTGACAAATACCCAGAATAGATTTTAGTTATAGATCTGGATAAATGAGGGAGAATAGAGATGAAGTTCTTATTGTAGCCCAATGCACTCAAGAGATGATGAGGCAGAATGATTACTGAGGCAAAAGTGTCATCATTATACAGCGGGAAAACAGAACATTGACAAGAAATTATTTTTACTTGGTGTTCTTTTTTTTTTTGAATACTCCTATGTATCTCTGTTTCAATTCATGAAGTCCTAGTATTCCTAAATCACTGCTTTATTCTCATTTAAGTTTTGAATGGTATTACTTCAACTGATGCTAATTCTAGCTTCGTATTCCAAATATGAGAGAAAAAAATCCCATTTTAATAATTTTTTCAAACACCCTGGTGTCGTGATGCTTATTAGAGAAGTGAAGAAGTTTAAGAAAAACTTTGGTATTCCTCTCTGTGATGTGGGAAGTATTAAATTTGAGAAGTATTTGGGAAACGGCAGCATATAGATAGATATTAAAGTCAAGGAACTAAATAAAGTTGTCATGTAAATAAAAGTACATAGTGATGAGATCCAAAGTCTAAAACCTAAGCTGCATCTTAGTGAAGTATTTAGAAGAAGTGGCCATAGCAACAAGACTGTAAAATATAGTCTTCTAATATAGGAGAAAAACTAGCAAACCAGGAGAGCCTGCACTTTAGTATTCTCCACACGGCATCAGTTGGATCCTGTTAAACGTGTAAAAACCCTCAAATATAATTTAATTGCTATCAAGCTTTGTGATTAAAAGGAAAGGAAGTAACTGACACTTTAAAATGTTGCAAACAGAAAAACAAGAACTAGCATAGTGAAACGTTTGACTTTAGCAAAAGCATAATCATTGTTGGTGTTGACAGTATCAGTAAAATGGTATGGAAAAAATTTGCATCAGAAGGAATTTGAGAAAAACTGGAGGAGAGAATGTATTGTCATTGTATGTGGGAAAATTTATAAACAGTTCTTTTTAAAGGGGAGCAGAAAACCAAGATAGAAACTCCAAGGGGAAATGGAATTAAACTCTTTCTTTTTCACATGGGAGAAATCATAGTAACGATACAATCAAAAGGTAAAAGTTGGTAGGTAATTCAGGGGAGTGATGTTTGCATTTCTGCAGCACTATGCTTGTACTAGGAATAGGAGATGTAATCTACTGTCATAACAGAAAGTCAGGCCTGGGGTAATGACATGAATTGTTAATGCATAGAAGCAAGTAAAATAGCGGAATATATGGGCAAAGATTAAAGTGAGTCCCTGTTACCCCGCTAAGCTCCTCTGCATATGTTCAGAACCAGATCCCAGACTGCACAGTTCATTATTTTACTTCCTCGAATTATTCTTGTATTGATCTTTATTTTCTAGTATTTTCAACCCAAGCTATTTTTTTTATATTTGATTGGTTTTTAATTATCATTTGCTCTTTATTTTCTATTACTTTATTTTCTATTACCAAACTATCTCTGTATGTTATTTAAGTTTTGTCTACAGTCATTTAAAAATTGGTGTAGATAAGTTGCACAAAGGGATTCAAGGGTCTTTCAGGGCGTGGAAAATATGGAGTGTTTTTTTTTTTTCATGTTAGATATTACTCAGTGAACAATAATTTTAATAACCTGTGCAAACTTTTTTACTTAAGGTCAGCAGCCATAGTCTTGGGGTTTCATTTATTGGCCAATGAATTTCATTAACTTTTAAGATAGCATGAATTTTACACAATGCAGGGCCTACATTGTTTTATGTAGCTAATGGATCTTGGTTTGAAGCCTTTTTCAAAATATGCCATTCTAGGACAAAGTAACATTTACAGCTCTCTCAAATCTCTGTTTAAAGCCAACCTTACCTAGGAGGGGTCATAGTATATGTATGGGGATGAGGAAGGATATTAATAGGTTTTGTTTGCAATTTAGGGATTACATTTCTTTTTGCTCTCGTGGTTTTTTTCATCATTTGCTGTGAATCACTAACTACTGAATTCTTTCCTCTTTTTTTCAGCAGCTCCATATAGTGAAAATATTTCTGTGATTATCTAACAGATGAATTTCTCCTTTATATGGTTTGAGTACAGATAGATTTTTGTTCATAGATTTTTTTTCTTCTATTTTTTCTTATCTTTTCACTGTGAATGAGGGACATAGGCGTGCCCGAAACATGAAAAGCCAGGTAGATAGTGTAAGGAACAAACTCTACACATTTCTTTCTTCTTGTGTGACAGATGTATGTAGCCAGCAACACTGGAGAAACATAAAAACACAAATATGTTTTACACTGTTTAAAACAACTGGCAATTTGGGCAATCATTTTCCAATAACTGTTAAGGCAAAATTTGAATCTAAGAATAAGAATTTCCATAATATCTCAATTTATGTAAGGATCATAGAACTTTGGAAGATTTTTTTCTATATTATAAAATAGTTATAAAATTTACAATAAATATAATGGCATTTTATTTTATTTATTTTATTATTTTTTTAATTTTATATTTTATTAATTTTAAAATTAACTTTTAAAAACATGGAGTATTAAAAAAGATAATCCACCATTTCTTATATATATTACATGTATTCATTATTATCATATATTAATTGATAAGACATATAATTTAATGTTATTAATATCATTTTCAAGAGTATATCTATTATAATATTTTAAATTACTTTATGAATATAAAATTTATTTGTAATATTTTCTTGAAATTTTTATTATAAAAATATGCAGTTATTAATTTGTATAAGTAATATATGTTTATATCACTGATTAGAAGAGTAATATTGAGGCAATTACAGAACATATTAATGAATATGATAAAAAGTATAGTGGACAAGAACCTGGTGCTTTTGACATTATTTTTAATAGGTTTACTTAGAGTAAAATATATGATACATCTTAATAAAATTAAAGGCTTATCAATTATGATGCCCCAAAATTCCTTTGACAATCATATTCTTTCACAGCCAATATATTTTTACAGAAATCTATGTAAAATGTAGAAATTGCAGATATGGAGGAGTGACATCAGCAAGAGGGTGGACTTGAACTTTTCAGCATTTACTCCTTCTCAGTAACATCAACTTGAATAACTAGGCACAAACATACTTTCTTATAATCTAGTGAATGCAGAGAAGAGATCACAGTTCCTGGATGTATGTATCACAGAAATTTAAAATCACACATTGAAGTGAATAAAAGGACAGTTTCACATCCGCCACATCACCTGTTTCCCAAGCCTAGGCAACACAGCATAGAGAGAAACATCATGTGGAGCAGGGGTACCCAGCCCCAGGTAACCTGGGTACAAAAAAGATAAGTAGCAATGCAGTAATAGTAAAAAACAAATATCACATTAGACAGTTAATTATTTTAAAAAATCAGTGCACTTAAATATATATCATATGGCCCTAACAGCCATACAGAGAACACTTCATTCAAAAGCAGCAAAATGCACATTCTTTTCAAATGCACATTAAATATTGTCTAGGATATATCATGTATAAGACCAAAAAGAAAAAAAAGATCTTAGCAAAATTAAGATTGAAATTATAAGTTTATTTTTTAACCACAATGTTATAAAACTAAAGATCAGTATCAGGAAGAAAACACTGGAAAATTTACAAAAATATGAAATTAAATAATACAATCCTGAATAACAAGTAAGTCAAATAAGCAATCAAAAGAACATGCTACAGCTTGAGTCAGATGAAAATGGAAATGTAATATGCCAAAACCTATGGGATACATCCAGAGAAGTTCTAAGAGGAGACTTGGTAGTGATAAATGACTACATTAAGCAAAAAATATCTCAAACAATCAAATTTTATATCTCAAGAAACTAGAGAAAGGATAATTAAATCTCAAAGTCAATAGAAGAAAGCAAATAATAAAATCAGAGCAACTATAAATGAAATAGAGACTAGAAAACAATAGAAAAGATCAATGGAACTAAAAGTTGGTATTGGTTTTTAAAAAATAAACAAAGCCTGGTGTGGTGGCTCATGCCTGTAATCCAAGCACTTTGTGAGGCTGAGGCAGGCAGATTACGAGGTCAAGAGGTTGAAACTATCCTAGCCAACATGGTGAAACCCAGTCTCTACAAAAAATACAAAAATTAGCTGGGCATGGTGGTGTGCACCTATAGTCCCAGCTACTTGGGAGGCTGAGGCAGGAGAATTATTTGAACCCTGGAGACAGAGGTTGCAGTGAGCCAACATTGTGCCACTGCACTCCAGCCTGGACAACGGAACAAGACTCCATTTCAAAAGATAATAAACAAAGTAAAATAGCATAACGTAAAATAAAATAAATAAAATTGAGAGCCTTTAGCTAGACTAAGAAAAAAAGAGATAAGAAGAAATAATAAACAAAAACAGGAAATAAAACGGATCTAAAAGACATGAACAAATTGAATAATATATTAGATTGGTGCAAATGTAATTGCAATTTTTTCCATTGAAAGTTTTGCATTAAAAGTAAGCTTTTAATGGCAAAAACTACACTTATATTTGCACCAACCCAATGGAACAAATGGATACCTTTCTGTAAATGTATAACTTATGAATACTTAACTATGTAAAAAAGAGAAAACCTGAACAGACCAATAATAAGGATAATCATTCAGTGATAAAGTCTTCCATCAAAATATGCCCATGACCTGATAGCTTCACAGATGAATTCTACCAAACATTAAAATAAATGCCAAATATTCTTAATGTCTTCCAAATAAAATTAAAGAGGAAATAACTCATCCAAACTCATGAGAGCAGGATTACGCGAATACCAAAGCCAGATAAGACACTACAAAAAAGTAATGCGAGGTCAATGTTCTTGATTAACATAGTACAAATTATCAACAAAATACTAGCAAACCAAATTCAATGACACATTAAAGAAATCATGAACGATGATAAAGCAGGATTTATCCCTGAACACAAGGTTGTTCATGGTTTAGCACTCACAGATTGATAATCGTGATGCATCATATTAAAAGAATGAAAGATAAAATTATTTGATCACCTCAATGTATGTAGAAGTATTTCATAAAATGTAATTTTTTATTATTATGACAAAAACTCTTAAATTAAGTGAAGATATGTACTTTAACATAATAAAATTTATATATGACCAACTCACAACTAACATACTCAACATTGAAAGTTTGAAAGCTCTTCTTGTGAGATGAGTAACAGTACAAGGATGTCCACTTTTGCCACTTCTATTTAACATTGTACTCAAAGTACTAACCAAAGCAACTAAACAACAGAAAGGAATAAAAATCATCCAAACTTACCACACAACTCTTAGAACTAATAAATTAAGTAAAATCAAAAGATTCCAAATCAACAAAAATCAGTAGCATTTCCATATGCTAACAATAGACCATCAGAAAAAAATATCAATGATTTCATTTCCAACAGGGTAAAAAATATTAAATATTAGGAATACATTTAGCCAAAGAGATGAAATGTCTATACAATGAAACCTATAAAATATTAACAAGAGGAATTTAAGAAAACACAAATAAATGAAAAGCTATTTTCTATTCATGGATTCAATTATTATTTTTTTTAATATACTAACCAAAGCAATCTAAAGATTCAATGTAGTTCACATCAAATTTGCAGTGACACTTCCTAAAATGTATAAGAAACCACACACACACACACACACACACACACACACACACACACACACACAAACCCAATAATCTAAAGTAATCTTGGCCCAGATTACTTTAGAACAAAGCTGGAGGCATTGTACTACCTGATTCCAAAATATACTACAAAGCTATAGTAATCAATACAACATGGCATTGGCATAAAGAAAAGACATAAACCAACAGAATAGAGAAGAAATTTCAGAAATAAATCCATGTATTTACTGTTCATTGATATTTGACAAACGTGCCAAGAATACCCAATGCAGGAAAGGGCAAGCTTTTTAATAAATAATTTTAGGATGCAGACATTTGAATTTCGATTATTATCTTACACCACATATGAAAATCAACTGCAGATTAATTAGAGACCTAAAGGTAAAACCTGAAACTGTAAAACTGCCAACAGAAAACATAAGGAGAGCTGCTTGCTAGTGGTGTGGACAATCATTTTTTGAGTCTGACTCCAAAAGCAAAGGCAACAGAAGCAAAAATAGACAAATAGGATTGTATCCAATTTAAAAGCTTTTGAGTAGCCAAGATAATAATTAACAGAGTGATGAGACAACCTACAGGCTAGGAGAAAATACTTGAAGAACTTGTATCTGATAAATGGGTAATATCCAAGGTATATAAATATGTCAAACAATGTAATACAACAAAACAAATAACCAGATTAAAATATAGGTAAAGAACATGAACAGACATTTTTTTTTTTTTGAGATATAGTTTAGCTCTTGTTGCTAAGGCTGAAGTGCAATGGCACCATCTCTGCTTAGTGCGACCTATGCCTCCCAGGTTCAAGCAATCCTCATGCCTCTACGTCTCAACTACAGGCTTGTGCCACCATCCTCAGCTAATTTTTGTATTTGTAGTAAAGATGGGGTTTCACCATGTTGGTCAGGCTGGTCTCCAACTCCTGACTTCAGGTGATCCACCTGCCTAGGCCTCCCAACGTGCTGGGATTACAAGTGTGAGCCACCGTGCTCCTGGTCTTGAATAGACATTTTTTAAAAGACATCAAAATAGCTAACAGGTGTATGGAAGTATGCTCAGCATCACCAATCACTAGGGAACTGAAAATTGAAACCACAATGAGGCAATGCCTCAGACCTGTTGCTAAAGGCTATTGTTAAAAAGATAACAAGTGGTGGCAAGTTTGAAGATGACAAGAGGTGGTGAGGTGGTGAGCCTCCCAGCACGTTGGGAGGCTGAAGAGGTTGAATCACCTGTGTTCAGGAGTTCAAGAGCAGCCTGGCTAACATGTTGAAACCCTGTCTCTACTAAAAATATAGAAAAGTTAGCCAGGTGTGGTATTGTACACCTGTAATCTCAGCTACTCAGGAGGCTGAAACAGAAGAATTGCTCAAACCCAGGAGGCAGAGGTTGCAGTGAGCCGAGATTGCACCACTGTATTCCAGCCTGGGCAACAGAGCAAGACTCCATTTCAAAAACAAAAACAAAAACAACAGCAAAAGAAAATGAGATACACACACACACATACACACACACATATAAGCACACTATGTGGAATATGCATATGAGTATCCATATGTGTATGTGTACCACATCTATGTTTGTATATGTGTGATGGTTTACATACACTCAAGAGAATATTGTTCAACTATTTATTTATTTATTTTTTTAGAGATGGGTTTTCACCACATTCCCTAGGCTGATCTTGAACTCCTGGGCTCAAGCAAATCACCAGTCTTGGCCTCCCAAGGTGCTGTAATTACAGGAATGAAACACTGTGTCCAACTTTGTTTAGCCTTTGAAAAAAAAAAAAGAATATACTGAAAATAAGGAAATTCTTTCCTTTGCAACAATGCAGATTAACCTGGAAGACATTTTAAGTGATAATAAACCCAAAACAAGGATCAAATACTGTATATCTCACTTACATGTGGAATCTAAAAAAGTCAAAATCATAGAAGCAGAGAGTACAGTGGTATTTACCAAGGATTGGGAGTGGCCGTGATATTGGGAAAAGGGTACAATTTCAGTACACAGGATGAATACATTTTGGAGATATATTAAAAAACATGTTGACTATATGTAATGCTAATGTATATTTGAAAATTGCTAAGAGAGAGATCTCAAGTATTTTCGCCACACACAAAAAATATCTATGTGAGGCCATGAATATGTTCATTAATTTGATTATGGTATTTATCTTATAATGTATAGTTATATTAAGGCATCATGTGTACCTCGTAGATATGAACAATTTTTTATACCTCAATAGATCCGAAAAAAATAAATTGGATGTATATTGAAAACTGTAAATTATTCAAATGTAAATATATTTAATTTAGATACAAAATTAACACCATATTATTAAATTCTGATATATGCACATTTTAAAAATAGCATAGTACTTACACTTCATTTTGAGAATCATAAAATGATATGAATGACTTCCATTGCAATATTTTAAACCTCTTTCATATTCAAAGTAATATGAATGCTATGATTAACAAAAGTGAACATATATTTACATGGCTAGTTAAAGTTTTAAATTTAGAAAATAAATTTTGGATAAATGGCTTAATATCTAAATCTGCCACTAAATCCTTCGATTTTCAAACTTTTAAATTTTCATGACAAATTTATAAACCGGCATCTGGTTTTGAAATTCATTGTGCAATGTATCTATCATAACATGTTATGTATAGCCATTTATCTCTATAGGTTAAAACTGCATCTCAAATAACAAAATGTCTAGTATACAGAATGTTGGTATCAGATAAAGAAAGCATAATTAGTATTATATGTTATGGTAATTAAAGTTGAAAAAACAAATGAAAAAATATATTTTATTGCAATGGAAAGAAATCTCAGTACATAATCACTCTAAAAAATCATTACTGTCAATTTTATCCCACATACATTAATTATTAAAGTCAACATTTAGTAAAACATTATATTTTATAGATAATCTCCAATGACTTAATTTTTTTCAATCATTTAAATATTTATTTGCATTAACCAAGTGTATATTTTTAAAAGTCATTCACTATCAATGTATTTTGCTATTGTTATATTTTTCTCCTTATAGTGGATCTATAATACCTTTAATGAAAGCAACAATTATTTTTTAACTTTTACTATGAAATTTCATTATGTTTCAAGTTATGCAATTCATTTACACTAAAAGTTTAGTCTAATGTGAAATTTATACTACATTTAAAGCATTGACAAATGACATTATTTATTTATGACATACTCAACATGGAAGTGGATTGTATCTTATATTCTGATGGTACAGCATAAAGTATTAAAATTTAAATATGTTTAGAATGAAGTAAAATATTTTTCATATTGTGGATGGGATTACTCAAGGAATACTTCATAAAACATTATACATGAAAATATGTCCATTTACTGCATTTGCCAGCTCTTCTTCTCAGGTAGGGCATTTAGCAGTTTTTAATCATTACATTTGAGAATTTATGGAATTAATGAATTGAAATTATTATAGCACTTAAACTTACATCACATTTTTCCATATAGTTATCGCATTGACCTTATTTGATGCAACATAATAAACTTGTTTTGACATAAGATTTCAGCCTTCATATAAAAAATCAATTTTTTTTCTATCTCACCATTAAATATGGTGGTGAAGGAGTTCTAGGAAACAAAACACAACAGCAGACACTTTAGTCCCCATTGAAAATCATTAGACAAAGTGTATTTATTAGTATTAATAAATTTCATCTCACTAAGCAAATAAAATGTGTGGTCCATGTAATTGGCACTCTGCACATGTCCTGTCAATATTTAATGTTTTTGTCCATACAAGACTAACTTCCAACTGCCAGCCTCTGTGGCTTTCTCCCTGAGTGTGTTTTCTGCCCTCTGGAACCTATGTCCATGCCACATGTAAGTGTCAGTGAACTGACATGTTCCTGGGAGCAGCTCTCAACCAATGATTGATGGGAGATGATGTGGATATACCCCAGATCCCTTGCCTCCAGGTGAGATCATTCTAAGCAGTGTGTACTAAATGAAGTCCCATAGTTCCAAAGTAGGACTTACCTTCAGTTGCTCACCATGGTAACTCGCTTAAAAAGGCACTCCTGTATTGGCTTCTTTTCCTTTCCTGTCTCATATCTCCTCTCCTCTACAAGTATTTCCTGGGAACAATTTCCACATAAATTTTATGCAAATCCTCATATCACAGTCTGCTCCTTGTGAAACTCAAAATAATGCAAGCAGTTAAACAAATAAAAATTATATTTACACTTCTTTCAAATAGGCCTTAATAATTTGTAAGCCATTGGGAAAATAAGCTTGCTTCTTGTCTAGGAATCCTGAGAGACTTAGATGAGCAAACAACTAATTTCTGCCAGGGAAAGCCCTAAAAGAGAATCCTGATCAAAGGAGGGGATTTTCTCAGTGACTTCTTTATTTGGCAGAAGATACAATATATTCCTCTCATAAGATTTCCCCTTTTGAACAGACAACTAAAGATAGAGACTGTTATTATATGAGCTATTGGTTAGCTTTCCTGTATGGCATGGTTGCAATATTCTATGTTTAATCTAGAAAATGATATACAGTGTTAACATGTGGTTTCTCTCTCCAAATATGCCCATTTTGGGCTTTGATTCAGTGTCATGATCAGCTCAAAGTATGTAGGTGGAATTCTTAATTTCCAGTACAATACAAACACTGTTTTGTCCCCTAGTAGAATTTTTTCTCTATTTATAAGATATTTTTCTTTCTCTAAATCTAATTTTGTGTAATTGGGAGAAAAGCCATTCCTTTCTTCAATCCCTTTGTTCCCAAATCTGTGTATTCTGACTACGGGACAAAGAGTACTGTAAATTATTTTTTGGTTCTGAGCTTTTATGGTATCTAGAATTTGCTTTGGCAGGTGTTGTCACCCAATTTCTGATTCTTCAATAAATTCTCTCAATTCAGCTGGTCAATTTATTTACATTATGGGTTATTTGGTGCACAAGCCTATTTTCTCACCTTATTTGCTGTACTTTGACAGAAAAGCAATATTTAGAAAACCATAATGATAAGTAATAGATTAAGTAAGTTCAGAGACAGTGCTGACAAAACAACTGTGGGCAATGCAAGACTTTATTCCAGTGCCAAGAAATCTTCTAACAAGACTTTAAAAAGTCCCTAAACAGCAAGAATATTGCTTGCCAGACTTCCATTGATTCAACCCATAAGAGATCAATAAGCCTAAATGGATTTAGATAGTTTATTACTCATGGTCCAGCAGGAACTTAATGTCTGCCTTGGTTCCCTTGTCTCTTAAGTCCCATACGCCTGAATCAGAATAAGCCCAAGTGAGCATTGCACACAGAAGAGTCTGTATAAAAGCCAAGCAATACTGAGCTTAGCCAGCCCCTATTCCTATAAGAAATTTGATAGCAAACCTGTCCATCCTTTGCCCTGGAGGAAGACTATATTATACTGGTTAAGAAACAAATGTACCTTCTGACCTAGAGGAAGATTCTATCTTTAGCTTTCTGGGCTGTTTGTTATGGAGACATCCTTGAAAATATATTCCTGCAGAAAAGTTGTCATAAGACATACAGGAACACCACAAAGCATAGTCTGCCAGCAGCTTCCAAGACAGGATGTCCAATGATTGTGCCTTTGGTCTCTGTTTTTCAAAAGTTGAACATTTAACAGTAGTAGTACCAGATAGCTCTTGATGTGCAAAGGCCGTGGTATTAGTCCACGTACTCTTTCAGTTAAAATTCTACCACTATAACCACTGTTAAGGACTGCTGAATCTAACGCTGAGGTACCTAGGGACAGGGACTAACTGATAAGAGTTTGAGTTCATATTGCTTATATTGCATCATAGTCAGAATAATGAGAATTACCTTATTATTAAGAGCTTCCTATGTGGGGCATGTCTTATGCAGGTAACCATTATTACATCCTGTTTCCATCATTAGAGTCCCATTTTTTCTATGTATTCCTGTGCTTCTTATCACACTCTTGAAGTCCTGTCCTCTTAACATGCTTCATGTCTAGGCTATTCATTAGTGACTGCCTATAAACTTATATGAATTGTCTTAATTATGAAAAACCAGATATACACCTTAAAATCCTACCTCTTCTACTTTTTCAATTTATTCATTACTAAATTTGAAAAATTGATAAGGATATAAAAACTTTTATCAGTAAAATTCCTATTGATGTGTAGCCACTAGTTTGAGGGCAATTGGGGTAATAGTAAAGAGAATAAGTCAATTTTTTATTACTTTATAAAAATATATGAGGAAACCAATATAAACAATTATTCATTTGTGTATTTATTATCAGTAGATATTAATCCAGTGGCTAATTAGAAGAATTTGTGGATTTTTTTAAAAATTGCCTTTGTCCAAGCCACAATTCAAGTACATGTAATTACAGAAATACAAAGATAAAAATCTGGGTTGAGAAAAATGTTTTAAGCATATATTTAATATCTATGTTTCTTAAACCATCATTTACATTTATTCAAGTGCAGGAAAGGTTTCTAGACTGTGTGAAACTTTTTAATCTTTAGCTAACATTTCTTCTACATGATGAAACACACAATTTTTAAGTGGAAGTGAATGCTCTGATGCAAACCTATAGTGATTCATTTTTATGGTTCAGAGAAAAATAATAACAGCTATTCATGATATTCAAAGCAACTGTTAAGTCTTTATTCATATTCTCTTTTACAGAGTTTTTGGATTATTAGAACACAACATTCAGACACCTGTGAAACTGCCTTAATGATAGCTGCTCATGCATTTAGTGCTTCAGAATCCACATGAATATAGAAATCAATTTTGTGAGCAGGTGCACCCAAGTAACTATGTTTTATGCTCAATGGGACATCACAACATTTAAATTTGATAAAGTTAATCCCCAAATATGTACATTCATACACCACAATAAGTTAATATACATTCATGGAAATGCAAATTGAGAAATCAAGACCTGGAAAGCGATTAAGGTTGCATTTTTAAAACATTGATACAATGATTTCAGCTCCATATAAGATTCTGAGGATAAAATCAGCATAGAAGGAAAAATAGGCTGAAATATTATTGACCATACAACATTAACTAGAAATTTGGTGATTCTTATTAAGATAGAAAGATGAAAGCAAAAAAAAATAATAATTTATTGAAGTTGACTGCAGGGGTGCAACCCTCATGGAGAACCTCTGCTGGACAAAGTGGAAGGGAAAAGTGAAGTTAGAGCCCCCACAGAGAGGACACATTGGGCCACTGCCTAGTGGATCTGTGAGAAGAGGGCCACTGTCGTCCAGACCCTAGAATAGTAGATCTACCAACAGCTTGCACTGTGTACCTGGAAAAACCACAGACACAATGCCAGCTAATGAAAGCAAGCAGGAGAGGGGCTGTGCCCTGTACACCACAGAGCTGCCCAAGGCTGTGGGAGAGCCCCCCGATTGCTTCAGTGTGCCCTGAATGTGAGACATAGAATTAAAGGAGATCACTTCAGAGATTTGATATTTGGCTGCCCCGCTGGATTTCAGACTTGCATGGGGCCCATAGTCCCTTTATTTTGGTCAATTTCTCCCATTTGTAATGGGCGTATTTACCCAATGCCTTTGTCTCCATTGTATCTAGGGAGCAACTAACCTCCTTTTGATTTTATAGACTAACAGGAGGAAGGGATTTGCTTTGTCTCAGATGTGACTTTGGACTTGAATTTTTAGGTTAATGCTGGAATGAGTTAGGACTATTGTAGACTGTTGGGAAGGCATAATTGTGTTTTGAAATGTGAAGACAGGAGATTTGGGAGAGATCAGGGGTGGAACGGTGTGATTTGGCTGTGTTCCCTTCCAAATCTCATCTTGTAGTGTAGTTCCCATAATCCACAATGTCATGGGAGGGACCAGGCAGGAGGTAATTTAATCATGAGGGTGGTTACCTTTATGCTGTTCTTGTGATAGTGGGTGATTTCTCATGAGAACTTGCTATTATTATTATTTTTTTTTTCTTAAGAAGGCAAACTGTCACATGCAGCACTTCATTTGGATATGTCTGGAGTCCTGGTGGCTTGACTATTCTACTTTCTCCTTCGAATGAACGCTGAGTGCTTGCATGGAGGTTCTAGCATGGAAGAACAGCTACTTGTATACCTTTGACCAAAGACCAGTCCTCTTCTATCATGGATGGTTATCCTTGTCGACAAGAGCACAGCTTTGGGAGGGACATGCATGGAGCAGTGAGGGAGGAAGGGGACAACCGCCTAGTCAGACATATCAGCCGAATCAACCCTGGCTATCAATGGGGTAACACATGTTGCAGCCAGATCGCCCTCACATCCGAGATCTGACGGTTTTATAAGGGGCTTTTCCCCTTTTTCTTGGCACGTCACCTTCCTGCCATCATGTGAAGATGGTCGTGTTTTGTTCCCCTGCCACCATGACTGTAAGCTTCCTGAGCCTCCCAATCATACTGAAGTGTGAGACAATTAAACCTTTTTTTCTTTATAAATTACCCAGTCTCAGTTATGTCTTTATTAGCAGTTTGAGAATGGACTGTTACATTCCTCCTGGCCACAATAATTAACCTGATTCCTAAAATCAAAATGTGTTCAATCTTCCTTGTACAGCATCGCAGTCTTCTCCTTTTAGGACATCAGCCCTAAGTCCAGAATTTCATTGTCTAAATAATGTTTTGATAATTAGGAGACTCTTTGTGTGTGCTTTCTTGGGTAGAGTTCTTTGTGTATGATACTGACTAAGCTATGTACCTGTGAAAGAAGAGGCTAGTTATCTGCCCTTCCACTCACCCAACATATAACTGTGATAGAGAGGAATGATAATCCCATGAGGCATTCCTAATCAAAACGAGAGAAAAATGAGCACCTATAAGAGGCCTACCTATGTAGTAAGAGATTTTTGCAGGATAGAACATCTGTTCCAAGACAGCACATTACAAGTTGATGATTTGAATATGAGGATGCAGAAGTTTCCAAGCCAATTTTAAACTACATTTGACCATATTTTCCTTTTGTATAGAGAATCACAAAAGATGAGTATTAGAATTAAGAAATCAGTTAAGAAGGATAGATGTGAAATTGCTACTTCCTCTTTTAGAAACACCCTTATGCCTTTTTCTTGAACCTAAGAAGATGATTTTTTCAGAGAACTGAAAAAGGCAAATACTGAAAAGGAGAGGCTAGGGGCAAAAACTGAGAAATGTTGGGAACATTGGTGTCATATGAATCATGAAACACAAAATGCCTAGGATTTTCAATATCTAATAAACTCTCATGTTATAATAATCTTCATCATGTGTTTGCTGATCTCAGTAAGGTGGTTTAATAACACTAAAAATAACTCATACTCTTAACCACATCAAGTTGTTTTAAATGAAGGCCCTTCAAAAATGAAGACATAAGCCCCTTGTTCTATTTGGATGAATGTGTCTGAGTACCTGTTTGATCTTTCTAAATCCTGTTTAATCTAAGGACGTAGTTCTGTCTACTTGTCTTACATTACCGCCACATCTATCTGATATACTTCTCTTTAAATAAAGACGTTTTAGAGCTTCTGCTCCCAAAGGAGGAGTAAAACTTGTAGGCTCTTAGATAATGTTTCTGCAGAAGAAATATTGGGAATGGGAAATTTCTGTCAGCAATAGTTTATACATATTCATAGCTTACATCCCTCTAATCATTATTTCAAGAAATTTGGTGTTCTATTACAGAAACAACATATAGACATTGAGTCATGTTATATAATACAGTAATCTTAAGAACACAGCAGATTGCAATTGTACTTTGGGCATATATATTATTGCAACTCATGTTATTTTAATGGCAACCAAGCTCTTTAATAGTAATGCTACATTCTGAAAGTATTAAACATACCACAATTGAGAATTACTTTCTAAGGAAACAAGGATTCATGAAAAAAATATTTGTTTTTCCAAAAGAGTCACCTGGTTCTATTTAAATAATGTAGTTCTAACTGATTAAAAAGATTAATACTCTCAATGAGGAAAAATTTGAACAGAAGTAAAAACATTACCAGTCTAAGCTTAACTAAACAATCTCTACACAGCAGCTTAAAGACAAATGAAATCTAGACACACAGACAGTATCTTTATGCCTCACACAGATACACACACATTATCCTAATTTTAGGTAGATAGATACATATCAGAATTACGTATAGATATAGATGTAGAGTAAAATCATTCTTAACTACTTTTAACTAAACGTTTCTGTGCCAGATAATTTGGCTGTTTTCTCTCCAAAGCATGATAGTTGCTCCCAGCACACAGTATGACTGCATCATTTCTTATGTGGTAAAAGCAAAACAATAATGAATTTATATATATATATATGTGTGTGTGTGTGTGTGTGTGTGCATATATATTTATTCTGGCCTACCATTGTATATATATACACACACATATATATACAATGGTAGGCAATATACATATATATGTATATATACATATATGTGTGTGTATATATATACACAAACACATAGATACATATATATACACACATAAATATGTATATGTGTATATATATATATGTATCTGTGTGTGTGTGCATGTGTATACATATATATATACCTTGGAACCTCAGAATCCATCAATTAAATTATATTATTAACAAGAATCAATTATGTGTGTTCACAAATGAAACTTATAGATGTGGGAAAAACAGCCTTTTTTAAAACTATATATAATGCTTGTAAAATCTCAAATGTGAGTTACCAAAAGAAAGTTTACAATGGGGGAAAGAAATTGTAAACATTTTTTATTTTAAATCACGAAAGTTAGTAGGAGTTTCAAATCAGTTGGCTATTCATGGACATTTCTTCTTGTGCCTCGTTTGTCCCAAATGCCTGGAGTAAATACTATGTGCTTCAGGGTAGGTATAAAGAGTTTGTTTCTCTTCTTAGTGGTAAGCTCAGAAGTAGACAAGTGACTCAGTTCTAGCTTTTGGAACAGTTTTATCACATTTAGAAATGAACTCAGATGAAGGAGCCATGTTTTCCCTTTGGCATCAGTGTATAAAAATGTAGCTTTGATCATAAAAGAGGGAGATGACAGTACAGAGGATAGCAGGGCCAAAAGTAGGCAGTAGTTGGGTCCTTGAAAACATCGTTGAGACACTGAATTAGCCAAACCCTGCTGTACTTAGAACCATCTTATTTGAAACAATATATCTTATTGTTTGAATTTTCTACTCCTTGCTGAAATGATCCTACTGAGTATATTAATGGTAGGCCAACGTTTTTCAAATGTGGCTCTATACTAGGCTTACTTGAGACATTAAAAAATAGCAATGAGCAATACACAGCCTTTCCAAGGTTACTTACAATCACCAGGCATTGGTAATTTAAAAATTCATCCATTTGACAGCCCATGTTCAGGAGCACATAGGTAGAAAGATGAGTTTTCTCTGCAGTACTGTAAGTCTTTGACTCGACTGCCTCTTCTGTTAAATAAAAAAAAACAGATTTTTGAAGTCTGTATAAGTTAAAGCTCTTAAGATCAGGAGAGCAAGTTGCCTGTTTATTCTATGTTGGAACTGCTTTATCTTTTCTCCACTATCTCCATTGAACTAGTTTAAGTCACTACAGGCGCTTCTCTATTTCTACCTCTGGAAACATCACTACCGGGCAGAGTGTTCGCTTTCTTAGGGAAACGGTTGTTTATGCTTTCATTATGTGACATATCACTTTTCACAACTGCTATGTATTCATTGGGAAGAGGAGGGACTCATTAGACTGGCCATATGTTCATTAGGAAATAATTAACTTCATTATTTGAAATGATGATTATACTAACTGCTTCAAATCCATATCAGTTCGTTTTTGTACTTTTTAATAACTGAACATGGAAATTTGCATGAGTTCCACTGCAGGAAAAAAAAATAAAGGTGTCCTTACCTTTTCAGCAACTTGAATTATGGTAACTAAATTCTACCTTTCCTGGAATTGTATTATAATACCTGTTTTCTAGGAGTGTCCCAAATAATTGATGGTGTTTTCTTTCTTATCATTTTTCAACTGTTATTTTATTTGTTCATTTATATCTTTACTGTTATTTCAATGAGATTTTTAGAAGAATCGTGATGTAGATGTGTTATATTTATGTTATTGGAGTCTTTTTATGTTTCATCATATATTATAAAACAAACTATAATATAGCCACAACAAAAGTAATGCCAGGGAAAACTAGCTGTTTATGTAGCTGTAACTATAACTTAACTATAACTGTAATGGCACTTATACATGTCTCCTGATGTTGATGTGTTTTACAAGTCTCAATTCGGTCAGGTTGTTTAATGACATAGTTTGTATCTTCTTTATGCTTACTGATTTTCTGTCTACTTGTTCTGTTAATAAGAAAGAAATGTTGAAATGTCCAACATAATTATTGATGTGTTTATTTCTATTTCTAGTGCTGTCAGTTTTGGTACATATATTGCTGCATGTTGGTATGAGGTTTTCCTTGTATTCTTTGTAAAGCATTCTTACATTTATGTTTTGAGTCCCTCTGTTTTAAAAATTTATATATAATGTCTCAGTATGTACTCTAATAAGCACATGTTACATTTTAATAAATACTTTTAGCCTTCTTCTTTATATTTTGTACTCTTTCTCTACTACTAAATAATTATTACATTTTTTAGTGATTTAGCCACATTACACAAAGCTCAGCTGAAAATAGTTTTTTTTAATTACCAATGTTATATTTGTTCATAAGTGGTTTACAGGAATTGTTTTAAATTTTTAAAATTGATTAATCAGCTTGGTAATATTTTGCTAGTTTTATTTGATACATTATGAATATTCTTTTTTGATCTATATGTTTTATTGTACTTTAGGTTCTGGGGTACAATGGCAGATCATACAAGTTTGTTGCATATGTACATACATGGCAATGTGGTTTGCTGCCTCCATCTCCCTGTCACCTATATCTGACATTTCTCCCCATGTTATCCCTCCCCAGCCTCCCCACTCCTGACTGTCCTTCCCCTAGCCTCCCCACAACAGACCCCAGTGTGTGATGCTCCCCTCCCTGTGTCCATGTGTTCTTATTGATCAACAAACACCTATGACTGAGAACATGCAGTGTTTGGTTTTCTGTTCTTGTGTCAGTTTGCTGTATGTTACTCCTGGAATAGTTTACTTAAGGATAGTATGATAATATGTTTATGAATGTTGATATCATCCATGCTAAAGTTAATCTAAATTTGGAATTTTTAATGTATTTCTTTGATATCTTTTTTCATTTTGTTAACAATTAATAATCATTAAAAGCATACTTAAATCATTAAGTATATTTTATACACAGATTTTATGGACATTCCTATTTTTCTCTAGAAAGGTGTCTATTTTATCAAGATTTTCAAAATTTAGAACATAGTGTTACTTTACTTTTAAAATCTCTATATATAGCACTACTTCTGTTTTATTTCTTCTTATGTTCTTATACGTGTTTTTTCTAAGATCTTGTAATATTTTTGCAATTAAAATATAGCAATTTGTTTTTACATCCTCCTCTGCCTAAACACCCACAATGTTCTAACAAAATAAATCCACACTTGGTGTTTGGATTTAAGTTAGTTTTGAAAAGTCAAGTTACAGTATTTATTTATTTTTCTCTACTTTGCTTAATACATATAAATTAAGCACTTAAAAAAATCTCACTCACATAACCACATATAACCATGTGTAGAAAAACTTTAATGTTGACCTAGGTCACACTGGAGTCTAATCGAAATGGGAGTCCTGTTACAATAATGTAGTGCTCTTTGCAGTAAATTATAGCATATGGTACAGGAGAGAAAAGGTGATTAGTAGTACATAATACTCTTTATAATATAAATATGCACAGATACAGTCTTCCTGTTAAAACATATAGGTCCAATAAAAACCTTTATAGGTTATGAAGTAATAACTCATTTTGTTTATGGGATTTACATTTCTCTGATAATGAGTGACATTGGGTACCTTTTCACATACCCATTGATCATTTGTATGTCTTTTTTGGAATAATGTTTAATTATTTTGTCTATTTTAAAATTGGCATCTTTGTTTTTATTCTATTGAATTATGGGACTTCTTTATATTTTTTATGTGTTAATCCTTTAGCAGCTATATGATTTACAAATATTTTCTTCATCCGTATAAGTAAATTTCCATTTTGTTCATTTTTCCTTTGTAGTATAGAAGATTTTTTTCGTTTGACATAGTTCTGTTTGTGTATATTTGTTTTTGTTGTTTATGCTTTTGTCATCATATCCAAGAAATCATTGTCAAGACCAATGTCAAGAAGCTTTTCCCCTATATTTCTTTCCAGGAATTTTATCAATCCTTGACATATTATTGTTCAATTCATTTTAAGTTGATTTTTATGTATAGTGTATGATGAGGGATCAGTTACAAAAGACAACTTCTGCTTTTTGAGACAGTGTCTTTCCTATTGCCCATGCTAGTGTGCAGTGGCACAATCACAGTTCACTGTAGCCTCAACCTCCCGTCTCAAATGATCCTCCCACCTCAGCCTCCTGAGTATCCGGAACTACTAGGTTCCAGACAGATGTGCACTATCACATCGGGATAATATTTCTATTGTTTGTGGTGACAGGATTTTGCCATATTTCCCAGGTTGGTCTCAAACTCCTGCCCCCAAGAAATCTACCCACCTCAGCCTCCCTAAGTGCTGGGATTACAGAAGTGAGCCACTGTCCTCAGTTAGATAACGAATATTGTTATGGATGCAGAGAAAAGGGAACCCTTACATATTGTTGATAGGGATGCAAATTAGTGTGACAGCTATGGAAAAACAGGGTGGCAGTTCCCTGCCACGTTATAAATAAAATTATCATATAATCTAGCAGTCCCACTTCTGTATATACACTCAAGAATCTGAAATCAGGATCTCAAAAAAATGTCTGCACTCTCATGTTCACTGTAGCATTATTCATAATAGAGAAGACATAGAAGCAACCGGAATGTTCATCAATGGGTGAATGCAAAAGAAATTATAGTGTATACATACAATTTAATATTATTCAGTTTTTACAAAGAAGCAAATTCTACCATTTGCTACAACATGGACAAATCTGGAAGACATTATGCTAAGTGATATAAACCAGAAACAGAATGACAAATACTACATGATTCCTTACATATTTTTTTTTAAAAAAAAAACTAAAATAATAAAACTCACAGAATTAGAGACTAGAATAATGGTTTCCAGGGACTGAAGACAGGGGAAAATGAAGAGTTTTTAGCCAAGGAGTAAGAAGTTTCATTTACAAAAGAGTAAGTTCTGGAGATCTATTGTACTGCATAGTGCTTATAGTTAAAGATATCATTTGTATACTTAAAAATGTGCAGAGGGTAGATGTTACGTTAAATGTTCTTATCACTATAATAATAACAATAATAACTGAAGAGGGTGGGAGAAATCTTTTGTAGGTGATGTAGAAGATTATGGCATAGATTGTGGTAATGATTTTACATGTGTATAATTATCTCTAAGCTTATCAAATTGCATACATTAAATATTGACATCTTTTTGTGTCAATCATACATTAATGTGGTTTTAAAAATTAAAGTAAAATTTGTAAATCCAAATTCATGCATTTAAATTTGTAAACACAAACAAGAAAGGTATATTTCTAAATCTCTAAAATTCACTATTATTATTCATAGTGTAACCAGGGGAGTATACTCAGCTTCCAGTTCCCAAGAGGTTCTTAACCTCACTAACCCCGAAGAATAGGGAAAGGGGCCATGAAGGCATGGTGAGTTTGCCTTTCAAATAAACATTGTGGACCCAAAGAGTGTTGCAGAAAAGAAATTTATTAGACAGAGAGAAAGAAAGACAACTCCCATACTGTCATGAGAGGGTACCCAGAGAAGGAATCCCTATAGGTAAGGAGCTGCTGGAGTTTTAACCCTTGATTTATTCCCTCCCCATTCATGTACTCATTTAATGAGAGGAGTTCTTTTAAACTTCCTCTGGAGTGACTGATCTTTGACAACTGGATTCAATGCTTGGTCCACAAGACTGAGTTACAGAGCTCCCTCCTACCAGAGGTTTTGGAGAGTTTTTTGGGACAAAGGAGCTTCCCCCAGCTTTCTCTTGCTAGCCTGCGCCCAGACAAATAACTTTACATTTTAAACCCCTCTGGTTCCTGGATGGAGGCATGAAGCTGGGAAACTCCTGCCTTTGAAACCAAGACCCTCACAGACCTGGAAAGAGATGTCCCTCAATAGTGAATTAATATCAATAACTAGAATTCACTATTATTTAGATTTATTACCAAAATCTCTGAAATTCACTGTTATCCAGGTCAATTCACTCTTATACAGTTTGCCAATTCCTAAGTTATTCAGAAACAGATTTACTTATACCTTTTTACTGAAATATACAGATGCTGCAAGAAAACTTGTATTTGCCATGAGCCATCAATGCACTGGGATCTGTGTGTATTGTAACATAAAATCTATTAATAGATGCTTTTCCTCAGCTCTGTAGATTTTTCTTATTTGCATGCAAAGTACTACACATCTTGTTATAAAAATGAGTCTTTCCTTTTGATTACAGGATAAAATGTATATGAAAAGAAATATTGGCTTTATGCCTTTATTTCTTGTACTATAAAATCATTTATTTATTAATATATTTATTTACTTCTAACTTCTTCTATAGTCATGGTCATCAGCATAAAAATGTGAATTATGTTTAGGTTGCTAAATGTCTTCTCTTGAAAGAAACTTCAGATATATTTTTGAAAATATATTATAACTTTTATAAAGTTTAAAAGCAATTTTTTCATTGACAGATATTTTCTACTTCTTCATGGGTGTAACTTTTACAGTTATCCAGACCCATCATTTTAAATATATTCTCACATTTTTCACATATATTTAAATTTCTCACCTTTTACCATTTGACCTCCCTCTCTCTTTGTAAAGTTTGTATGTTTGTGTGTGTGTGTGTGTGTGTGTGTGTGTGTGTGTATCCCCTAAAAGAAGAGAGACTTGCCAGTCTACATTTCTAAGATCATGAAAAAAAAAAAAGTCAAAAAATTCAACCTGTTTTTCCACAATCAGTGTAAATTTTATTACCTCAATACATGTAAGATAGAAAGTAGAGGTAAATATAAATAAATGTAAAATTATACAGCTTATACTATGGTCAGAATTAAATAAAAGATACTATAATATAGCTAAAATTTAAAAACTTTATAATTAAATACATGAGAAACCAAATATATATGTAAATGTAGAACACCTTCAGTTCCAGAATAAGACAGATAACAATTTATATGCCATTTATGTAACTGGAAAATTATCTAATAAAAAGATTCTTGAAGACTTTTAATAAACACCAACATCTATAGCCATTGTGTAAGATTAAGTCATGTTTGTGAATGCCCACCAACATTTGAAGATTTTAAAGTACTAAATATTTAGGTGATCACAGAAAAGCTTGTTTTTATAAGGATTTTTTTTTTAAGCAGCCAACCAATATTTTATTTAAACCTGTGAAATGCTATGCAATTGCTGAGGAGTGATTTACTTCCAATTATGTGGTCACTTTTAAAATAGGTATAATGTGATACTGAGAAAAATGTATGTTTTGTGGATTTGGGAGGAGAG
>CAUYQU010019839.1:0-62887 GCA_963574635.1 Cheracebus regulus
ACCCAAATGCAAAACAAAACCACATTGAGATACCATCTCATGCCAGTTAGAATGGCAAATCATTAAAAAATCTGGAGACAACAGATGCTGGAGAGGATGTGGAGAAATAGGAACACTTTTACACTGTTGGTGGGAGTGTAAGTTAGTTCAACCATTGTGGAAGACAGTGTGTCAATTCCTCAAGGACCTAGAAATAGAAATTCCATCTGACCCAGCAATCCCATTACTGGATATATATCCAAAGGATTATAAATCTTTCTATTATAAGGACACATGCACACGTATGTTCATTGTGGCACTGTTTACAATAGCAAAGACCTGGAACCAACCCAAATGCCCACTGACGATAGACTGGACAAGGAAAATGTGGCACATATACACCATGGAATACTATGTAGCCATAAAAAACAATGAGTTTTTGTCCTTTGTAGGGACATGGATGAATCTGGAAACCATCATTCTCAGCAAACTGACACAAGACCTGAAAATCAAACACTGCATGTTCTCATTCATAGGTGAGTGTTGAACAATGAGAACACATGGATACAGGGAGGGAAACATCACACACTGGGGTCTGTTGCAGGGAATAAGGGAGGGACAGCAGGGGATAGGGAGGTTGGGGAGGGATAACATGGAGAGAAATGCTAGATATAGGTGACGGTGGGATGGAGGAAGCAAACCACATTGCCATGTGTGTACCTATGCAACAGTCCCGCATGTTCTGCATCTGTACCCCAGAACCTAAAGTGCAATAAAATATGTATACATATTAAAAACAAAAAACCATTCTAATAGGTGAGGTGATACATATTTGTGGCTTTGATTTGCATTCCCCTGATGATTAGTAATGTTAACATCTATACATATACTTGGCTGTTTGTATATCTCATTTAAAGAAATACAAATTTTAGTATTCAGGTCTTTTGCACATTTTTTTTAATTGTGTTATTTGGTTTTCTGCTATTGAATTGTAGGAGTTCCTTATATATTTTGGATATTAATGTTTTATCAGATGTATGATTTGCATATATTTTCTTCTATTGCTTTTTTACTTTGCTTCCTGTGCAGAAGCTTTTTAGTTTGATGCAATTCCACTTACCTATCTTGGCATTTGTTTGCAAGTGTACTTTTGTTATCATATCTAAGAAATCACTGCCAAGACTAATGTTATGAAGCTTTTTTTCTATGTTTTCTTCTAGGAGTATTTTACAGTTTCTTGTCTTTAACTCTTTAATCCACCTTGAATTAATTTTGTTAATTAATCCACCTTGAATTAATTTTGGGGTGTGATGTAAGATATTAGTCCATTTCTGTTATTTTGCAAATAGATATCCAGGTTTCCAACATCTTGTCAAAGACTATCCTTTACATATTGTGCATTGCTGTCACCTTTGTCAAACACCAGTTGACCATCCATACTTGGGTTTATTTCTGGGCTCTCTATTCTGTTTCATTGGTCTATGTGTCCATATTTATACCAATACCATATGTTGTTGCATATTTTAACTTTGTAATGTATTTAGAAATCAGGAAGTGTGATTCCTCCAACTTTGTTCTTTTAGCTCAATTGTTTGGGCTATTTGGAGTCCTTTGTGGTTCCATATTTACTGGTTTTAATTTTTCTGTTTCTGTAAGTAATATCATTGGGGTTTTGATAGAAATTGTATTGAATCTGTAGACTTCTGTGAGTGGTACATTTTAACAATATTGTCTTCCAAACTTATGAACATAGGATGCCTATTCACTTACTTGGGTCTTCTTTAATTCCTTTAATCAATGTTTTATAGTTTTCAATGTATAAGTCATTCACCTCCTTAAGTTTATTCCTAAATATTTTATTCTTTTTCATGCAATTGTAAGTAGAATTGTTTTCTTGATTTATTTTAACATAGTTTGTCATTACTACATAGAAATGCAACTGGTTTTGGTATGGTGATTTTGTATCCTATAACTTTACATAATTTATTCCAATAAAGTTCTTTGTAGAGTCTGAAGGGTTTTCTATATATAAGATAAGGTCACCTGCAAATAGAGAATACTATACTCCTTCCTTTTCTATTTGGATGCCTTTTGTTTCTTTTTCTTACCTAATTGCTCTGGCTTCCAGTACTATATGGAATCAAAGTGGTGAAAGTAGGCCCCCTTCCCTGTTTCTGATCTTAGAAGAAGAGCTTTCCATTTTTTTGCTATTGAGTATGTTTTTAACTGTGGGCTTATCATATACAGCTTAAATTATGTTGAGGTAATTTCCTTCTATTCCTAGTTTGTTACATTTTTATTATGAAAGAATGTTGAATTTTTCAAATGTTGACCTGTGTCTATTGAGATGACTCTATAAGTTTCAATCTTCATTCTCTTAGTATGATGTATCACATTAATTTATTTTCATATGTTAAATTTTTCTGACATTCCAAAGATAAATCCCATTTTATCATACTATATGACCATTTCAATGTACTGTTGAATTCAGTTGCCAGTATTTTATTGATAATTTTTGCATCTTTGTTCATCAGGGGTATTCTTTTCTTCAGGTGTCTTTTTGTCTAAGTTAATATCAGTGTACACAAGCCACATAGAACGAGTTTAAAATTGTGCCCTCCTCTTCAACTTTTTGGAAGAGTTTGAGATACAGTGGTGTTACTATTACTTTAAATGTTTGGTAGGATTCAGCTATGAAGCCATTAGGTCCTAGATTTTTCTTTGTTGATAGATGTTTTATTACTGAGTCAATATCCTTACTAATTATGGGTCTGTTCAGGTTTTCTATTTCTTTAAGACTTAGTCCTGGTGGGTTGTTTGTGTTAAAAATTTATCAGTTTCTTCTAAGTCACTCAGTTTGTTGATATCTAATTGTTCATACTAGTCTCTTGTGATCATTTTTATTTCTATAGCATCAGTTGTAATGTCTTCTCTTTCATTTCTGATTTTATTTATTTGTGTCTTCTCTTTTTTTGTTCTAGTGAATCTAGCTAAAGGTTTGCCAATTTTAAAATTCTTTTTAAAACACCAACTCTTAGTTTAACTAATTTTTTGTCTATTATCTTTCTTTTATAGTCTCTGTTTTACTTATCTCTGCTGTAATATTTATTATTTCCCCCTTCTGTTAACGTTCAGCTTAGTTTGTTTTTCCCTTTCTAATTCCTTCAGGTGTACAATTAAGTTATTTACTTGAAATCTTTCTTTTTAAAAAAATGTAGGTATTTAAGCTATAAATTTCCCTCATGATACTGCTTTTGCTACATTAAATAAGTTTAAATATGGTGTTTTGTTTGTTTATCTGGAGATATTCCCTGGTTTATATTGCTTCTTTGACCCATTGGTTGTTCAGGAGTGTGTTAATTTCCATATAACTGTGAATTTTCCATTTTTTTCTTCTTTTCACTTCTAGCTTAGGTCCAGTGTGGTCAGAAAAGATACTTGAGATAATTTCAATCTTTTGAAATTTGTTAAGACTTGTTTTGTGTCCAAACACATGATGTATCCTGGAGATTGTTCTGTGTGCTCTCAAGAAGAATGTATTCTGCTGCTGTTGGGTAAAATGTTCTGTATAGATCTGTTAGATTTACTTGATTTATAGTGTTTAGTTCCACTGTTTTCTTATTGACTTTCTCTCTGGGTGTTCCATCCATTGTTGAAATTTGAGTATTGAAGTCCCCTTGTATTATTATTTATTTCTCCCTTTAGCTCTGTCAATGATTGCTTATATATTTAGGTGTTCTGACATTTGGTCCATATATGTTTACATTAATTGAGTACTTCAATATTATATAAATACTTCTTTGTCTCATTTTGCAATTTTCTACTTAAAGTCTATTTTTTTCTGTTTTAGGTATAGTCATCCTTTCTCTCTTTTAGTTACCATTTGCATGAAATATCTTTTTATATCTTGTTACTTTCTGCCTATGTGTGTCTCTGACAATAAAGTGGGTCTCTCACAGGCAACATATAGTTGAATTTTACTCTTCTCCATTCATCCACTCTACGTTTTTGATTGGAGTGTTTAATCTATTTACATTTAAAGTGATTATTTATGGGAAAGAATTTTTTACTTTCATTTTTTTTAATTGTTTTTCTGTCTTGTAGCTCTTTTGTCCTTCTTTTCTTCTTTTTCTGTCTTTATTTTTTCATTGATTTTTGTAATGACATGCTTTAATTTCTTCATCTTTTTATTTTGTGTGTTCTACACTGGGAGAGATGGAGTTTTTTCCTAATGCTAAGATACCAACAGAAAGAGTCAAGGAAAATAAAAGAGTAGAAAAACACAATCCAAACAAGAAATAAGATTAAGCTTCAGAAACCAACCCCCATGTTATGGAGATGTATGAATCCCTGGACACTAAATTTAAAATAACATTTATAAAGAGGATTAATGAACTCATCATAAACAAAGTAAGAATTTTAACAAAGAGATATATAATACCTTAAAAGAAAAAAATTGAAATCCTTGAGCTGAAGTTTATAAAAACTGAACTGTAAAATTTATGAGAAGGTTTCAACAGCAGAGTAGGTCAAGCAGAAGAAAGAATTAGTAAACTCATTTCAAATTACTCAGTTAGAGGAGCAAAATGAAAAAATAATGAAAAGTAATGAAAAAAATATTAAGGGATTTATTAGACACCATCAAGTGGACATTGGTGCATCATGGAGGTCCCAGAAAAATAAGAGAAAGGGCCAAAGATCTTATCTGAAGAAATAGTCACCAAAATTTTCCAATCTGAGAAAGAAAATTGACATCCATGTATAGGAATACCAAATTATCCCAAATAAAATAATCCCAAAGAAATTCACACTGAGACACATTATAATTGAACTGTCAAACATCAAATATAAAGAGCAAATTTTGAATACAGCAAGAATAAAGCAACTTTTTACATATAGGGGATCTTTTATAAGACTAACAGAAGATTTCTCAGCAGATACTCCTTTAGGCCAGAAGAGAGTAAGATGATATATTCAAAGTGTTGAAAGAAAAAAAAAAAACCTGCCAAGCAAGAATACTATGCCCAGCCAAAATATCCTTTAGAAATAAAAGAAAAGTAAAGAGTCTCCCAGAAAAACAAAACTAAGGGATTTTTTATCACTACTAGACCTACTTTACAAGGAATGCTAAAGGCAATTATTCAAGTTGAAATGGAAGAATTCTAAAAAGCAAGATGAAAACATATAAAAGTATAAAGGCAAATATATAGACAAATACAGAATACTGTAATTCTGTAACTATAGTTCAAATATCACTTTTAATTCTAGTGTAAAAGCTAAAATACAAAAGTATTAAAAATAATCCTAACTATAAAAATGTTAATGGGGTCAGGTGCAGTGGCTCATGCCTGTAATCCCAGCACTTTGGGAGGCCAAAGCGGGTGGATCACAATGTCAAGAGATCAAGACCATCCTGGCCAACATGGCAAAACCCCGTCTCTACTAAAAAATACAAAAATTAGCTGGGCATGGTGGCACGCACCTGTGATCCCAGCTACTCGGGAGGCTGAGGCAGGGGAATTGCTTGAACCCAGCAGGTGGAGGTTGCAGTGAGCCAAGATCATGCCACTGCACTCCAGCCTGGTGCCTGGTGGCAGAGCAAGACTCTGTCTCCAAAAAAAAAAAAAGAAAATATGTTAATGGATAGACAATATATTAATAAAATATGCAAACTGTAGCATCAATTTAAAAAGTGTGGTATGAGAAAAATAAAAGTGCAGAGTTGTATGCAATTGAAGTTAAGCTGGTATCAGCATAAAATAAATTGTTACATCTATAAGCTATTATATGTAAAACTTCTATTAACCACAAAGAAAAATATCTCTTTGGAAAAGAAGTTCATGTTTAATCATTTGGAAATTATGATTTGCCAACTTTGAATTCATATGCCATTTGCTGTCTATACTTATAACTTGGAACTTTAAAAAAATAAAATGTTTAATTATTACTTTTCTTATTTCTTTGTCGCTGACAGCCCACCTGCTCACTGATGTTCTGAGCTTCTTGAAAGCAGGACTATGTCTCATATTCCTCTATAAACCTATTGTCTTTATGTGAGGTGTCTTAAATCTTATAGGCATTTACTTTAGTTAGACCACATAGGTCAGAAGAAAGATAGCTTTGCTTAGAATATCTTAAAAGAATAGAATTAATTGCAGAATTACATTTATCCTGGTGCTGGCAAGCTGCTGACATCTCATTACCAAGTCTTTCCATGTTTTCTTTACAATAACTTAAAACACTCTTTTTACCAGAATTACTCCTACTTATTAATTAGGTCTGAGCTTAAATGACCAGTTCCAATGGGAAGTCTTTCTTGAACTGTTCAGACTAAGTTAGCTGTATCTGCTATGTACTCCTGCACTACACTACATATTTTCTATCAGAGCACTTATAACATTTTAAAAAATTAATAATCTGTTCAGTTTTCACTCCATGTCTGTCTTGCTATTGAATCTCTAAGCCCTACATTGTACAGTAGGCACTCAATAAATGTTTGCTGAATAAATAGTTTCTCTTGGTGTTTCTAATTCTCTCTGCAACAATCACTGTCTTTCTTTGTCTACTGGCTGACTTATTGTTTTTATCCTCTCGCTATAGTTTTACTGAATTCATAGTATCTGCTGTTTTATAACATCTGCTTAGCCGTTATCTATCCTGATACTTCTGTTTATTTTCCTTACAAGTGTACACCATTCCCTCAGGTCCCTGATACTTCTTCATGACTACTTTCTATCTGTACTCTCAGTTTTGTATTCTGCTTCTCACAATTTTCCAGTGAAAATTCCAAATAGAGAGAATCTGGTTTCTTCACCTCTTTTCTTCACACCCGGACATATTATGGATGTTTTAGGTGCTCACCTCTAGTCAATGGCTATAGCAGAGGGCAGGTCAACACAGCAGTAGATATGGCTGTCTAGATCCCTTTTTCAGTAAGAGGCATATTTTCATAGAAAGGATTATGAGTGTGGCAGCCACCATAATTGAAATGTGTTATACAATTGATTATCAAAGAGAACTATAATTCTTGCCAGTTAGTTCCAAAAATGTACATAGTCTCAAATGTACAAAAATCAGGTATTTTATCTTCACAATATACTCTCTAAAAGTGCCAGAACAAGTACTTTCCTCCTTTCAGCACCTGAGGTAATTGGCACAGAGAATTTGACTGACTAAAGATCACACAGTTAGCCCAACACCTGTTTATTATGGCAGGGGTATTTATCTTGGTAGCTGGGCCCTCTTTCATATGCTCAGTCAAGTTTCCTCTCACTTCTCAATGCCCAGAATACCTGTCCAAGTAAGCCTCAAAAGGTTCAGTTTTTATTAAGAAGAAATTGAAAGAATGGAAATTACTAATTGAGACTCTTAAAAGTTTGGCTTGAAACTTCTGTGGTTATCCTCAAGTAATACAGTTCAGTTCTTCCCACTCCCTCCTTTCTCAATAATAAATAACCAAGGCTATTAAGATTGAACAGAACTTTGTTTGCATTTATTTTTCTTTTGACCATGAGATGTCTCACTCAGGAGTTGCCATGGAGACTATGATGTCATGAGCAACACAATGTGCTACACTGAAGCCCCAGAGAATAAAAGTTAGGGTTTGATAGAAGCATTTTCTGGGTAAGTTTATTGCACTTAACGAGAAAATGGAAACTTGACTTGAAAAAAACATTTCTAAACATTGTACACTGCTGGAGGTCAATTGGCATGGTCATTGAAAGCTTCAAAGAGAAAAATGACTTTACAGTTTAAACACACCAACAGGCCAGAGTGAGGGAATAGAGTGTGTGACCAAGCTAGCTGCTCTTTGGACAGACTGTTCCCAAGTTGAGAAGAGCCCAATTTTTGGTGGCATACTAGAATCTATCTATTGAATTTTTCAGTTATGTTGGAAATTTACTATACAATTAATAAAAATAAACTGAGACTAAATAAATCAGAGGAGATGGTGCTTAGCAGAGCCTTATATGTGCTGAGGACCTCATAAGCTGTGGTCCTCTACAATGTTAAGTATTAGACACTCTTCCATGAGCTTTCCAACTCCAATTCCTTTTTTTCACACTCAGTCTTTGCCACTCTGGTCATTTTGGTAGCTCATGGTCAGAGGTCTTTTCCCCTCTAGAAGTCATACAGACTACAGTTTTCCACAGAAAAAGAAAAATAAATACAATCCTAAAGGAAAAAGAAAAATGGAGAAACAAAAGAGACCTCAGGTCAGACAGCTGGGGGTGATAAAATTGAAAAGTTGCAGGCTTCAAGACTGAAATAGGTATTATAAATAGTAGATGTACAGGATGAGCAGGTATATACACATCAAAGAATCAGCATGTTCCTGATATACCTTGGGATTCTTTCAGATCTACGTGAGAGTGTTAACTTTGAATTTAAGAGTTGTAACCATGAAATTCTATATGCCAAGGATTTTAAAGAAGATAGAATTAAACCAAAATATATTTCCTGTAATTAAAAAAACTACATAACTGAAGATCTATTTATTTCTTACCTGTTTTAAAGTAAAATTCACATAATATAAAATTTATACTTTTAAAGTGAAAATTCAGTGGCATTTAGTACATCCACAATGTTGTACAAATGCTACTTCTATCTTCTTTCAAAATATTTTTATCACCCCAAAGTGAAGCCCTATATACATTAAGCTGCTACTCTCCAGTTCCCCTGTTCTGCAACCCTTGGCACCTGCCAATCTATCTATGTATTTATTTATTTAGGATAATTCACATGAGTGGCATCATACAATATGTAACCTTTTAGGACAGGCTTCTTTCACTTAGCATGTTTTTGAGGTGATTCTTTGTGGTACTTTATTCTTTTTTGTGGCTGAGTAATATTTTGTCATATTGATACCCCGCAATATGTATTTATCCATTTGTTTACCCATTCATCCATTGATGGGCATTAGGGTTGCTTTTAACCTTTTGCTATTGTGAATAGTGCTGCTATGTACAGGTAATTTTTTGAACAGGTGATTTCAATTCTAGTGAGTATATACTCAGGAGTAAATAGTTGGCTCATATAATAATTATGTGGAACTGTTTATCACAGTTGCTGAATCATATTACATTCCCATTAGCAATGTACATGGATTCCAATTTCCTCACATCCTCACCAACATTTGTTACTTTTCATTTTTTATTTTTCGTAGCTATCCAAGTGAGTATAAAGTGGTAAGCCATTGTACTTTTGATTTGCATTTTCCATAAAGTTGAGCATCTTTTCAGGTTTTTGTTAGTCATTTGTATAACTTTTTTGGATAAATGTCTATTCATGTTCTTTGTCCATTTAAAAATTATATTATGTTTTTGTTGTTGAATTATAAGAGTTCTTTATATATCCTGGATGTTAAGTTCTTATCAGACATATTATTTTCAAATATTTTTCCATTCTCTAGGTTGTCTTTTTGGCTTCTTGATAATATTCTTTGATTCACAAGCTTTTTATTTTGATGAGGTCCAATTCAGCTATTTTTCTTTCTTTTGGTGTTTTTAGTGTCATATCATAGAAGCCATTGCCAAACCGAGAGTCATAAAGATTTCTGTTCTTGCTAATGAATTTTATACTTTTGCATTTTATATTTACATCATCAATTCATTTTAAGTTGATTTTTGTACATGGCATGAGGTAGAGGTCCAACATTACTGTTTGCCTATAGATATAAAGTTATCTCAGTATTATTTGTTAAATAGATCATTCACCTCCATTGAATGCTCTTGACATCCTTATCATAAATTAATTGGCCATAGATGTAACAAAAGAGGCAAAATACTTCAACATTGCTTTAAGAAATCAAAGTTGACTTAAATAAATAAAAAGACATTTTGTGTTCATGAACTGGAAGACAATATTATTACTATTTTTTATTGTTTTTCTTTCCATTTATTTTAGATTCAAGAGGTACATGTGCAGGTTTTTTATGTGGATAAATTAAGTGTCTCTGTTGGGTGTACATATAATTTTGCTACCTAGGTAATCAGCATAATATCTTATAGGTAGTTTTTCAGTCCTCACCTTTTTCCCACCCTTCGCCATTAAACAAGGCCCAATATCTACTGTTCTTTCTTTGTCTCCATGTGTGCTCAGTGTTCAGCTCCCACTAATAAGTGAGAACATGTGGTATTTTGGTTTTCTGTTCCTGCATTAATTCACTTTGGATAACGGCCTCCAGCTCCAGCCATATTGCTGCAAAGGATATGATCGTGTTCTTTTTCATGACTGAACAATATTTTATGGTATATATGTACCACATTTTCTTTATCTAATCCACCACTGATGGCATCTAGGTTGATTTTATGTCTTTGCTATTGCAGATAGTGCTGTGACAAACACACTAGTGCATGTGTCTTTATAGTAGAATGATTTATGTTCCTTTGTGTATATACCCAGTATTGGGATTGCTGGGTCAGATGGTAGTTCTTTGAGAACTCTCCAGACTGCTTTCCACAGTGGCTGAACTAATTTACATTCCCACCAGCAGTGTATAAGTGAATACTGGTCCCAACAGAACAATACTCTCATTGGTGAGATAATGGAGACCAGAGAATCAAAATTTACTTGCCCAAATTATATAATTATTACCAGCAAGCTAGAAGTAAACTCCCAACTTCCCTAACTCTATCAATGCTTTGTTTTACTACACAGTTCGGTATCTGCCCTGCATCAGAAGGAAGAAGAAGGACAGGAAAACTCTTAATTTGGGGAGTGTTGGTAAAGAGTGAGGAAAACTCTAAACTGAATATATCTTTCATGTCATTGTACTTCAAGAGTTACTGCCAAGGGGCAAGAGGTGACAGTGAGAATTAAACAGAATTTTTTGCAGTTTCATGAATTTTCCACTGGAATGCCCTGATGAACACCAGCTGTTTCATCTTCTGGGTATGCTGAGATTTTTTTTTTTTCTGCTCAATGTTTATTGTATGCCTGCAACGTACAAGGGGATGTTGTATTCTGCTGCTTCACTGGCTCTGCTGGAGTTAAATAATACTTTCCAATTATAAATAGGGTGCATATGAGTGATATGGGAGATATTCTCTGTTGGCAGAAACCTATAGCTTAGAAAGAAAACATGAACCAGACTATAGGGAAGTAGGAAAGCAATCTGAAACCTGCTTTTCTTCTTTCCCCTTTCTGCACTGCAGAAAGCAGGGCTGCTGCCCTACAGTGCAGGCATGGCCTATGAGATGTTGCTGCTGGAGAGAAACTTGTCCCCTCAGCGAACCCCCAAGTAAGGAGTAGGAAAAGCACAGGCTTAGGAGACAGAGATATGAGTTTGAATCCCAGCTATGCTACTGCCTAGGCATTTTACATGACATAAGTCACTCAAACTCCATGAGCTTCACTTTTCTCATGTGTAAAGGGGGAATGATAACATGTCTCATATAAAACTTTTATGAAAATAAGATAACGTACAAGTAAAGTAATTATCATATACTGCATTTGGGATGCAGTATACGTTCAATGCATGGTACTCTTTATTTCACTTTCTTTGGTTTCAGTTCTCCCTCCATCTTGACTAACCTAAGTAGACAGCAGAGCTGAGCTCAAAGTACATGACATGGGGCACTCATATGATATGGCTTTTGCAGAGCACTCTCCCACTTTAGAGGTCGAGGTTGTTGAACATCAAGAGAGCAAACCCCTCCCCAGCATAGCCTGAGTCCTGACACACCTACTTTCTGTTCTTCGGCTGCCATAACTTACCACCAAAAATGGCCACACCAACCCTTTCGTTGTCCAGGCTCACTTTGTACAGAGCCCTGTTGTACTTGTAAACTGTCTTTTACTCCATTGGAGTAGAAATATTTTGCTTTTGACAGCTAAACTAAAATTTTTCAATAACACAGTTGATAGTTTCCCTAATTGCTTTGTACAGTTTGGCATTTAACTTTAGATGTTTGTTATTCTGTATCTTAACTTTAGGATTTTTATCTCCTTAATCAGACTGGAAGCTGCTCAGAAGTTATAAAAGATGTCTTCTATTTCAGTATTCTCATGTTGTACCTACCACAGTGTCTTCAAAAGACACTTTTTTACTTCCCTGAGAGCCAATTTGGGTAAAACCTAAATTTAATCCAAACTAAAAGAATTATTCCTATAGCAGTAAGGTAAGACCAGATGGACTATTAACTTGTAGGTAATGGGAGTAATATTAAGGAGTTATCTTTGCCAATATCTTGGCAGCCCACATGATTCTCATCCACAGAACTCTTTAGTACTTCCTGTCAATGGCCCTGATTTGGCATAAGCTGGCTCATTGGGCTAGTTATCATTTTATACATGTACACTCAGCCTTAAGCTATTTGAGATCAAGAACATCTTCCTTTGATCTTTGTACCGTACCCTGCATGTCTAGCACAGTGCTGACCACATTTTAAGTGCTTAATAAATGTTGATGGTGAGTGACATATTCTACCATTGAAGTTGAAATGACATTGAGATGCCCATCAGAGCCTAGAAATAAGACTTCTCTTTGAAGGTTAAACTAATAAATCAGTTCTGAATGGATATGATCTGTTATCTCAAAAAAAACACTTTATAAAACATTATGTTCTGAAAACAGAAGATCAGAGACAGGAAAACAAATGATTGCATTTATTTTTAAAAACCCTGGAACCTAATCAATTATCTTAATTGATTTATTTTAAAAACAGAATGAATGTGTAGACAAAAGAAGTCAATGCACACGGACCCTAGGAAGAGCGCCAGAAACCAAAAACTTGTCAATGTTGGTTCACCATCGTCCCAAGTAGAGGAACTTAATGCAGCCACTAGAATATTCTCTGATGCGATGGGATCACTGCTCATTGAGCTGCCTCAGCACCTGCCCTAGGGCATCTCACCTTTTATCCCTGAACTCTCACCTCCATACAGGAAGAGACTGTCTAGCTCATCATGGTGTCCCCAGCATCTAACATGGTGCCTGGCATGAGACAGGTATGCAGGAAAATATTTTTTGAATTAAAGAATATTCTATTTATTTAAACATTAAAATTTCATTCTTCTTTATGTTAATTTAAAACTAAAACAAAATGTTATGTCCTATGTCATGAAAATGGAATTCAAATTATTCCAAATTGAATATGCTTTGACATATCATACATCCTACCTCTCTCCACTGGAGCACACTTGCTCTCCCAGGAAAGCAAGCCTGGCACTCCTTTTTCCAAATGCCTCCCAAGGTCTTTTGGTCTGGGGTCCACAGACTGGATAGTGCACCTGATTTCCTCTGAACCTCTGCTCATGAAGGAACAACTGTCATTTCTAAAAAGTGACGTATATGTTTTCACATTTTTAAATTTATAACATTTGTAAGCATCTTCCAACGAGCACGTTTAATGTTAATTTTGTTGTCAAAAAAATAGCAATTAACCCATGGTGTAATCTAATTATTAGTAACATTTTAAAATCGTAGAAATACAGCAACTCAGTTTCCTACATACTTTAACAACAGAAACAGAGGGCATGGATGATAATTATATAAAATTCAGTCACTGGAAAGAAATAGCTACTTTACAAATGAATAATTCAGATTCTGATTTACATATTCATCTCCTGTGAGTTCTTTTATCTTGATTAAGCCCTAGAGAGAACTGGTCAAGTGGGAGGCAATGAGCAAATTAAGTTCCTAGTGACACACAGCTCTCCTCCTCCCCACCGACAAGCAGGCCTCTCTGGGCAACAAGGCTTTCTCCTCTCTCATGGACATCTGAGTTCAGCCTTCTCTAGCCAAAGCACAGTGATTTTCATTTAGCCTAAACTTTTTCTGTCATAAGTAGGCAAAGTGACAGGAATGTTCCAGGGTTACTACTCTAGGGTACAATGAAGTAAGAAACTAGGTAAAGATCGAGGTATTTTTTTTACTCAGAAATCTGCTCAATGAAACTTCAAACCATGCCCTTCTACTCAAAATGAACTATCTCCAGATATGCCACCATCTACCCCTTTTCTTACTTCGCACCTGACTCCTGACACCAACATTATACCCCAGCTGCTCCAGTGGTAGCTGGGTGCCAATGCCATCATAGAGTATCCACATGCCACCTTCACTATGAATCGCTTCCTTCATGTCCATTTTAGACCACAAAGCAATGGTAATTGACGTCCTTTTAACTTCACACTAAAACTCCCAGTGACACCACTTCTATTTCAGGCTCTCTTCTATTTTGAATTCCTCTTTGAGAAAGACTCTCAAACTCACTCAAAACAAACCTCGCTGGGAGCCTGACTATCTTAATCCCCTGGAATCTCTCTACTTTAGTTAGGATGTAGATGGAGCTGCTGTTACAAAGAGACAAAATAATGGCCTCAGATAAAGTTTATTTCTGTTATGGGACAGTCCAGAGGTAATCAGTCTGCCGTCCTGAACACAAGGGTACATATCTGGGTCCCAAGCAGCTCTGCTTCAGTTTGCATCATATCCTTGCCATTTGCATGGAGGAAAGGGACTGGGGAAATGCGAGCGAAAATAATAACTGTCATTCTCTTTCCTCCTTCCCATGCAAAGCGTATGCAACCTGACTCCATATCCAGTTGTGTGTTCATTCCCTAGTATAATACCAGAATATTTAAAAGCCAGCTATTGTTCTCTAAAGGGCGAAGATATTTCTAGCCTTGGCAGCCTTGAAGAATATTTCTAGCTTTGGCAGCCTCTGGCTGGCTCCCTAATGTGTGGTTGCTGCCTTCTATTCCATTAAGTTCTCCTTCCTCAAACAAAGACGGGCCTTGAAGGTCCATCTACTTAAAAGTGTTCAGATTAACTTGAATCAGGCTGACAGCAGCAGCATCTTCTTAAAAACAATGAGAATCGGAGAAGGAACTTGTAATAAAACACACACTAGGAAACAAACTTGTTTTATATATCTGTTTGCATTTATGAATAAATACAGATAAAGTATGACAAACAGTGCCCTGTGCTCAATACTGGGGGTAAAGGTGAATTAAGCAGGTGTAATTCTTATATTGGACATCTTTCATGTCCACCCTCCACCTTTTTCTGCCTTATCTCTGCCAGATGATATTAGTGGGTTTCCTTGCCCTCAGGTTCCCAGTAACTGGGAGGGAGAAAGGAAAATGAAGTAGGGCTATCTGTGAACCTGGCCCCCTCTCTGTGGAGTCAGCTTGGTTGACTGACTCTACAGCCAATTCTGCTAGCCAGCCCTGACACATCTCTCAAAAGGGGCTGCTCTGCTCAGGATGCGCCTCTGCATATGAATTTCTCCCTCCAGATCCAGTGACTGCTGCCTTCTCTTACTTACCCCTAGAGACCTAGGGTGGCAATTGCCTCACTCTTACTAGTTCTGGGGAACTGAATCATCCCCTGTAGTGTTTCTGTATATTGCCCCTACCAGTGTAACTTTCCCTAAGATTAAGCCTTGCTCAAAGTGTCCTTGGATCATGTGCCATATTTTCCCTGTCTAATGAAGTTCCTGTTCTCAGGGAACTTATTGTTGAGTGCACGGGGACAGACAATCAACAGACATGTAATTACAAATTGTGATAAGATCCATGAAGGAAACAAAACAGGTGGTATGAAAGAGAATAACAACTTGGGGTCTAATTTAGATAGGATAGGATGGAGATGGCATTTAACTCAAGTCCTAGAGAATGAGAAGGAGCCAGAGTGGATTCTAGGCAATGAAGGAAGAATTTACAGAGTCTCTGAATAGGAGAGAGTTTAATGCACTCAAGAAATTGAATATTTTCAACAAAGATGCCAAAAGCACACCATAGGGAAAGGACAGTCTCTTCGATAAATGGTGCAGAGAAAAGTGATGTCCACGTGCTGAAGAATAAAATTAGACTCTTAACCCTATCTACAAAAAGCAACTCAAAATGAACTAAACACTTACATGTAAGACCTGAAGGTGTAAAACTACTAGAAGGAAACACAGAATAAAATCTCCATGATCTTGGTCTGGGCAATGATTTTTTTGGATTTCACCCCAAAAGCCCAGGCAACAAAAGCAAAATTAGGAAGAGTGTATTGCATCAAACTAAAAAGCTTCTGCTCAATACAGTGAAGATACAGCCAACAAAATAGAAAAATTTATTTACAATCCATACATCTGATAAGGGGTTAATATTCAAAATATATAAGAAATATATCTTACAACTCAATAGTAAAAAAAAAAAAAAAAAAAAAAAGCTTAATTAAAAATAGGTAAAGGACCTGAATAGACATTTTGCCAAAGAAGACACGCAAATGGCCAACAGGTATGTGAAAAAATGTTCAGCATCACTAATCATCAGGGAAATGCAAATTAAAACCACAGAGATATATTATTTCATACCTATCATAATGGCTATTGTCAAAAAGACAAAAGATAACAAATGTTGACGAGGATGTAGAGAAAAAGAACCCTTTGTATGCTGTTAGTGGCAATGTAAATTAGTACAACTATTATAGAAAATGATATGGCAATTCCTCAAAAAAATAAAAATAGAACTACCATATGATCCAGCAATCCCACTTCTGGGTATATGTTTAAAGGATATGAAATCAATGTCTTGAAGTCCTAGCTGCACTGCTATGTTTATCACAGCACTGTTCACAATAGCCAAGATATGGAATCAACCTAAGTGTCCATCAACAGATGAATGGATAAAGAACATGTGGTATATGTGCACAATGGAATAATAGCCTTAAAAAAGGAATGAAATTCTGTCATTTATGACAACATGGATGAACCTGGTGGACATTATAAAGTGAAATGAATCAGACACAAAAAGACAAAAGTACTGCATGATCTCACTTAAATGCGGAATCTTAAAAAGTCACTCTCTTGGAAACAGAGAGAAAACTGTGGTTACCAGAGGTCATATGGCAGGAAGTTGGGGAGATGTTGGTCAAAGAACACAAAATTTCAGTTTGAAAGAATAAGTTCAAGAGATATATTGTACATCATGATGACTGTAGTTAGTAGCAATATATAGTATACTTGAAAATTGCTAGTACAATAGATTTTAAGTGCTCTCACCACACAAAAAAAGATAAGTATGTAAGGTATCATGCATATGATAAATAGCTGATTTAATCTTTCCACAATGTGTGTGGAGGTGTGTGTATACACCCACGCACACATCATATTGTATGCCATGAAAATATGTAATTTTTACTTCTCAGTTTTTTTAAAAAGCTGTAAGTAAGACATTCACATGAAAGAAACATAAATGATCAATAAACCTATGGGGAAAAAAAAGACCAGTGTTGCTAACTGGCATGAAATAGAGTTGAAGAACTCAGTAATCTTAGATACAGACTCAGAAACACTTGCTTATAGTGGTGTTTAGAGAATTTTCTCAGCCCTGAAAATCATATATAGGCTTTTATGACACTTTTTCTAATTTCTCAACTATCAGCGTATTAGTTTAGCTAATATTTAGGGGCTTTTAAATTGCATATGAACAGTGATTCTGGTAAAGACAATAGTCATTTAGAGGAAGCTTTATTTTAGTCTGTACCCAAAATAAAGCTCAGCCAGATCCTTTTCCAACACCCCTTGTTTCTCATTAGTTTTCCAGCTGAAGACGTTGTTCATTCAAAAACTCAATTAGCCAAATCCCCTAATGACTCCCCTTCCATTAAGATCTGCCTGACTGTGATGTATCCCCAGTGAATGCCCAGCCCCAGAATGCCGTTTAAGAGTCCCATGGAATTCAGTGTTTTAAAACCAGTGTCACTGGACAAGGACTCAAGGACTTGACTTCCCTTTAAAGAAAGCCTTTGGCTCAGGCCTCAGTCCCTTCACTTCATCCTTCTGTTGAAAGGGCTGAATGAGAAAACTCTAGGGTCCACCCCAGCTCTGATAGTTTTGGAAGCTGAGTAGTAACCATCAATCTTACTAGAAAAGATCTGGCCTCCTTAAAATAAAATATCTCATTCTTGACTACTCTGATCCAAGCTTTTAGAGTGATAAGCCTCTCTCTATCCTGTTCACTGTTGGCATTATTTCTTCACCGTTCTTGGTTCTTGACTATGAAACAGCAAAGAGGATTTGGTCCTCAAGAGACACAACACTCAGTCTAGTTTGAGGGAGTTATATCACTCATGAACATCTGCTACTTGATGTGATGGTTAATTTTACGTGTCAACTTGCCTAGGCCATTGTACTCAGACATTTGATCAAACACAAATCTAAATGCTTTTTGTTAGGGTACTTTTTGATGAGATTTAAGTCAATTAAGCATTTAAATCAGTAAACTTTGAATAAGGCAGATTACCCTCCATAACATGAGTGGGCCTCATCCAATCCGTTGATGGCCTTAAGAGTAAACAGACAGAGGTCCCCAAAGGAAGAGGGCATTCTGCCCCAGATGGCCTTCAGACTTGAGCTGCAACATCAGCTCTTCCCTGGGTCACCAGCTGGAGGGCCTACCCTGTAGATTTTGGACTTCCCAGTCTCCACATTTGTGTGAGCCAATTCTTTAGGAAGTTAAATTTTTAAACTCCTTTATGAACCATTCTGTAGGCATTTAAATCAATACCATTGGATCAGTATGGACAAGACACATCTTCTCCCCATCTGCCACACTCTGGGCACTAGCACTAGTCACTAATCCTTCTGAGTCACAGACTCCCATTTGTAACATGAGCATATAAAGTAGCTATTCTGCTGATTTTAGGAGAATGGCACCAGGAGCATGAAAAAAATGTGGAAGTACTGTATAAATGGTATGATTAAGCAATGGCAATAAGGTATGCCTTATTATTATATTTACTATAGCTTATAATCATATACAATTAGCAAATATTCCCCCATCAAAAATGCATTCTATTTATCAGATTGAGTTAAAGCATACTAATTTCTAATTGGAGTCAGTGTTTCTCTAGCTAAATGATCAATGTAGAGAATCGTGCATGTGCATAGAGAGGAAGGAGAGAAAACAGTAAACACTGATTTTTTAAAATAAAATGAACATCAGAATTTGCATTAATAAAATGAGATTAGTAAACACTGTAAATAAATGCTCATCCCCCCACTTAAGTCTTTTGAAAAACAAATTATATAAGTTGCCTCAACTTCTGCTGGAAATTTTGCGAACAAACAATGAAGAAGGAAAGAAAATGAAAGGGAGAAATTGAGAGAAATTATGCAGGGAGGGAAGGAAGGGGTTCCCTAAAGAGTGACACCTGCGGCTCCCAATAGGCCGTATGCAAAAACGAAAACAAAAAGGGGGGTTTCTGTAGTCAACTAAGTTTGAGAAATGGAGAAATGCAAGTTAAACAAGTTTCTTTAGCACAGGTGTTCATAGAAACTTTAAGATGTTAATATATGTGGTGAAGTAAAAGATGCAACCATCTGCATTTTCTGAGATTTTTCATTCTCTTTTTCTATTACCTCAAAATTCTTTAATAATAGATTCTCCCTCCACTCTAGGATCATCTCATGGGATGAGAAAAACAGCTTGAGAGGCATTGGTGTACTGAGAAAAGTCCTAGACTAGATATCAGGAGTTCTAAGCTGCAGCTCCACCCTGTCACTGATTCTTCTCTATGCTCTTGGCAGGTTGCTTTTAATTCTTTTAGCCTCCAGGTTCCAATGCGTAAATAAAATGATTGTATCATCTAAGAGCTCTCAGATTCTTTCCAGCTCACATTCTTCCCAGCTCAAATATTCTGTGATTCTCCATGAGAGAGTGAATAGAAATAGGTGATATTTCCTGAGAAGTAACAAAGCACTTCTTGGTAAAACAAAAGAAACCATATTTGTATAGTCCTGTATATGTAGTCTTTGAAGGTATTTCTTCCAATTTCTACTTAATTCACACAACCCTGAGAGACAGCAATATTTATCACGTACCTTTTACAGGTGAGGAATGCTTCTAGCAAGCTTCCCAGACTCAGTATTGCTTTCAAATCCTCCTCCACATACTGTCAGAGTGATATTTCTAAAACTAAATGTCTATCCCTCACTCAAAACCCTTTGATGGCTCCCCATTGCTTATCTAAAAAAACCAAGCACATTATCACAGCATGTAAGGCCTAACTACCTCCCCATCCTCCTTACTCATAACTCCTTACAGAGACAGCTAAAAAGAGAGCCAAGGTAGAGAAAGACTTTTTAGAATGAAAGATTATATATTTGGGATCCTATTGATAGGTTGATAGGAAAAAACAATGGCGAGGGAGATATTGAAGGCACAGGCAAGAGAAAAATTTCTTCATGACCAAGCTCATCTAAGTCTGAAAGCCTTCCTTGAACTCGTAACACACACACACAGGCTGGGTGAGGAGCACTACCCCTATTCTCCCATACACCCTGTGTACAGCCCAGTCATAGCATCTACAATACTGAATTAAGATTTTTCCGTTTATGGATCCCTTCATCCTTACATTGCAAGCCACTCTATGAGCTTCCCATTGCTGCTGTTACAAATTACCACAAACTTAGTGGCTTAAAACAACAAAAATTCATCTTACTATTTGGGGGCATGGGGATAGAGTCCAAAATGGGTCTAATAGCTGAGATTAAGGTGTTGACAAGGTTGCATTCTTTCTGGAGGCTCTAGAAGAAAATCCATTTCCTCGCCTTTTCTAGCTCCCATAGGCTGCCTACATTGCTTGGCTCTTGGCCTCTTCACTCTGACCTCTGTTTCCATTGTCACACCTCCTTCTCTGTGCCTCCGCTTCTCCTGACTCTCTCTTCCCTCATATGGACCCTTGTGATGGCACTGAACCCACCCAGATTTAATCCAAGATAATTTTCCAATCTCAAAATCCTAACTTAACTATATCTACAAAGTTCCTTTTGCATATAAGTTAACATATTCACAGGTTTGGGAGATTAGGATGTGGACATTTGACGGTGGAGAAGGCTGTCAGTCTGTCTAACATAACCCTCAGGAGCAGGACCATGTCTTAGTCATTCTTGCACCTCAAATGCCTGTGCCATAGTAGCTGCTCAATAAATGCCAGTCCCTTTCTGTCTATACTTTATGCAGCACTTTCGTGTATGCTTCACTCAGTGTGCACAACTATCATGTTGAGAGAAAAAATATTGTTATTCAGGGGAAAGTGCACTGGATTAAAAATAGAAAATCTAGGTTCTTAATCCTAGGTTTCCCCATTCTCCAAGTGGGAAAACCAAGCTCAGGCATTTAAATGACTGTGTCATGTCCGAGTGGTAATGCTAGGATTCTGAGCCCACTCTGTGTCCATTGTAGTACACTAATTCATCAGCATAGACAGGCGGTGGTATTTTACTGTATCATGAAGACAGGTGATGATCCTGATTCAGGATGAGAACTGACGTTAGCATCTTATATCAATTGAGAGAGTGGGATGGAGTGGATATTTGTAACAATCTCACCATCTCCGGACGTTATATATATGGATTTACTTAATGAGGAACCCTAAAGAAGTTAAGCTTTGCTCTCACTGAGTAACTTTCCTTTTACCTCATTTGATTTCCTACTGTTTATTTCCTCAGGAAAGAATAATCCATGAACTTTTGGACCTTACAGTGCCAAATGTAGGCCACACTTCCCTGTATTGTGCTGCTTGTGTAATTCCTGACATTAGCATAAGCCTCAGTCCAAATGAGGCTGTTTTGTGTCTTCTCTGGAAATTTCCTTTGGTGCTCAGGCTGCCTGTAATTGGCTATGTGGATCACAGATAGTCATTCTGGTTTATCATGCTTGCCAGCTTTTAGAAGCCATATCTTGTCAGATCAAACTCCCACCTCTGGTTCTTCTTTCTTTCTCATGGAATACCCTTCTACTAAAGATCCACTGAAAATCCACATGGAAGATTGAGTCTTCCAGGATAGCCACCTAATGTCATTCTAAGCCAGTGAGTAGATAAAATTTAAACCAGGTACTTGAGACAATTTATGTTTTTATCAATACACATTACTTGAGTCCACAAACCATTTTTACTTTATCTTAATTTTCTTTTTAAAGACAGGGCCTCGCTTTGTCACTCAGGCTGGAGTGCAGTGGTACAATCATAGCTTGCTCACTATGACCTCAAATTCCTGGGCTCAAGGGATCCTCCTGCTTCAGCCTGCCAAGTAGCTGGGACTACAGGTGTGCACCACTGTGCCAAGCTCGTCCTACTTTTAATAACACATCTTAACATTAATTATATTCTACAATGCCTAAAAACTTCAAACATTCAGGATAATCTTGAAATATTTTATCATTGGCATAATCATTATTTCATATCCTCCCCACAAATTTGTTCTTTTCTTCCTGTATTTTTGTATTATTATCCTACTTTCTATTTACATTCTTTCCAAAGTTTAACAATTTAGTTACTTTCTTCATCCTTGCAGTGAATGTAGTTGTTTGATCTGCCTAAAATCTCTTTTTCCTTTTCTAGGCAACTGCTTCTACCCTCTCAAAAGAAAATCCAATTCTGTGGAAACTGCCAGTTATGGTGACCCACTCACCTGAGCCCACCCCCACCCCCCACATACACACACGTGCATATACTCACACCACCTACCACAGGGTTGGTCCAGTGACCAGGGCCAGGGCAGGTATAACCTGGATATAGCCTGTGACAGGCTCAGGACCTTAGGTGTGACAGGACCAACAGAACCTTTTGCTGCTATTTGTATGGACTGAAACCGGAGGAGAAAAGTTCACCGCTTATTTCTCCATGATCACCGAGCTGGGAAGATTTTTATTAAGAGCATGGAACAATGAATAAGTCACATGAGATACCTTGGCCATGTTGCATAGAGAAAATCTATCTGCCACAGCAGAAAAGCGCACCATCAGGCAAAGGGGAGCAGAGACAGGAGAGAGGCAGAGAGAATCCTGGTCCCCACCTAACTTCATTCATTCTAGTTGCATGAAGCAAATAATCTCCTATTTCCTTCAGTCAATTTTACTTGTATTTTTGTTACTTACAATTAAAAAAAAAAAAAACAACTAATGCCAGCTTTTTCCCAGTCCTCACTGTTTTCACCTTTTATATCTAGAAAATTTCATAACAATTTTATATTTTCTTCATGCTAATTTTAAATCCTAAATCACTTTTAACCAATTCAGAATCCCTCTCACCACCCCTGCCAATTTATAATGGAGAAACAGAAATGCATTCTTCTGGAGAATTAACAACCAAAAGACATACTTTTCCCATGACTGAATTAGACCTTCCTGGAAAACATCACCCCTAATTCAGGTCTGTACACTCTGGTACGCAGCACGTGCTGAATACCAAGCACCATTATAATAATTGATAAACAGCAAAACCCTAGCTGAGTGGAGCCCTCTGGATCCATTAGGCTTCTGGAACAGCTCCAGGTTCAGAAATGACTGAACTATTTGAACAAAACAAAGCAAAAATCTCTCAGTTGTAGAGAAGCAATTTCTGAGAATAGCCAACCTCAAATGAAAGAGTCAGAAATGCTTAGGATCTAACTTATCCCGTGGCTGTGAAATGGAAGAAAAGCTCTCATTGGATGGCAATACCTATACATTTCATTATCCAAGAAACACGAGTAAAATGACAGGAAATGTGAGAGGCTAGAAAGACAGAAAGTAGAAAAAAAGAGAGAGGGAATGACAAATGTGAGTAAATGTGGAAGCAGTGGTAAAGACAGAGTTTGGATGTGGTGCCAGTGTGGTGAGCAGCAGACACCCCCACGCTGTGTAAAAGGCTTGCCAGGGGAAAGAGCTAGGAAATGTGGCCAAGGCCATGGGAGCCCAAGGAGAGCGCTAGCAGGACACAGCAGATGTGAGCCCACATGTGGTGGGAAAAGAGGTGGGAAAAAAAGGGGAGAACCCCACTCTCCTTGAAACATCCATAGGGTCTCATCAAAGCCACAATACCTGACACACAACTTAGCAGTCTGTGGAGGTCTTCCCTGTTCACTGCATCAAGTCAAAACTAAACGACAAAACTGAGCCATAACAGTAACTTTGCTGGCACCATATTGGGAAAAAAAAAAAAAGCTTGGCATCTTAGTGAAGCCACTCCTTGACTTAAATTGCATTTTTTAAATGGAAGCCAAAGTGTAAAAATCTAAAATGTATTTAAAAATTTTTAAAGAGAAAACAGATTATATGTACCCAGTTGCTCCATCTTGAACTTGACTGCTGCATTTCGGCTTGTTTGTCTGTCCTGGGGGAGGGGCAGGGTAGAGGGGAGCATGGGCAAAGGCACTGTTGTGAGAAAGAAGGACCTCCCAAAGGCCTGCTGGGAAAGTGAGGGGAGGGCATTTCCTTCTGGCAGGCAATAAGCTAGGGGCTCCAGGAGTAGCAACACATGTGGAAAAGCTTAAGCTTTTCCTCTTTTTCTTTTCTTTGTATTTCCCAAGTCATTGATCACTTTTGTTAACTATTCCAGCCCAGCCACCACCTTCTGGGAATTAAAGAGAAGGGCTTGTTTCTGTGATGAGACAAATCAGTGCAAGGAAATCAGCAGAAGCCATGAGAAGTTGGTTACAAAACAGCAAAGGCTGCCCAGGTAAGAGAAGTCATCTGGAACAAAATGACCAGTTGAAGGGAGACACCACAGCCAGGATAGATTTGTGGGGCACGTGAGCATTCCTTGGGGATTCTCAGAAAAGTGTGGGGATGGGTTATGAGAAGATACTACATTTTCTGTGTATGTGGAAAGGATTCCCACATTATTATTATCATTAGTACTATTATTCAGATTAAGTGTGGCCTTAAAGGCTGGAGAACTTGAGGACATAAAGTTTACATTGAGAAGCCAGAGGAACACTGACAAATACAAGTCAATCCAGACAGTATTGCTTATCTACCCTCTATGACACTGATGCCTTGAAGAGGAAGCTACAACAATTTTTCTGAGCACGCAGACATGTAGTAAAGATGCATCTTCCACAAACAAAAATTTATACTAGTCTTTTATGTTTTCAGCCATATAACATCATACTTATTCCATTTCTGGTTCAATGCTTAATGGAAAATTATGTTTCATGAATCATTGAAGCTGATTGAATCATGTACATTTTTATCAGGGCTAATTTTGATGTTTCATACCAAGGTATGGCATCAAAAGGCTAAATATAGTTGGAAAAAGAATTATTAATTCACATCTCATAAGAAAAGCTGCAAGTAGAAGATGAATATTTGGAAGATGTTTTCACTGCCAGTAGTGGAGAAGTCAGAGGAAAAATAAGTTGTACTCACATGAGAATACATTTCATAAACCATTAAAGTACAGAAACATTTTCTATCATATAAATGCTCCTATTATATTAAAATAAGTTATTGCATAACTTTTACACCTATAAAAGGGACTGGTCACACCTGAAGTGTCTGAAGTCAATTCTAAAGTCAGTCATATAAATAAGAGGCGAATCTGGAAATATGAAATCCAGAATAAATGAGGCTACTTTGGAAAATGGGGGTGACATTATATCCCAAGTATTATGAACCCCACTAATGTCAGCTGGGTTTGTGGGCTCCTAAAATGAAGATTGCATTTCCTAGTCATCTTTGCAGATAGGTGCAACCATACGACCAAGTTCTGGTCAAAGAAGTGGCGTGTACGTCTTTGGAAAGTGTCCAAAAAGGGAAAAAGGCACTATCTTCTCTCTTTTCTTCCTTCTTTTAGCTAATATGGGCAACAGTTGGAGCTTCAACAAACCTCTTGGACCATACACAAGACCCCCAAGGGATGGCACAGAAGAAAATTGGAGGAAGTTTGTTCATACCACTCCCGGATGGTAACCTCCAGTTTTTACGTGAGACAATAAAACATTCTGACTTAAGCTGCCATATTTGGGTTTTCTTTCACAAGACACTGAACCCAATTATAATAAATACAAGGGGAAAAGTAAGACTGTCTCATGTTCCTGACATGGGCTTTGGAGGATGTCAATATCTAAGAAAGTTTTTTTGGATGATACATTTAAAAATTAATAATCAACTCATGGAAATAAGCCAAGTACCAGAAAGTTAGAGATTCAAATAAATCATTTCTTTATCTCTGGAACACACCGGGGCTGTGGCAGATTCTGTAAGATGTTGCAGCTAGTCACATCTTGTGGGCCAGACTGTTTAGATTCTTCCTACTGTGATTTCCTCCAACTCTCCATATTTATTTCCCTGCTTTTCTCCTTGAGCAGTTAGCAAAATTTTGTTTTGTTTTGCTAGGGACAAAATTAAAAGGACAAGAGCCTCCTGACACTAGAATACCTGTGTGAAGGTGACAGTAGAGAAAAACAAGAAATCAGTAAATGAATGATTCCCACCTCCATTTCAGGAACAACACAGTCTTAGAACAAATATTTTGTGATCCTCCCTTTGCTATACTAAAATAAAATTCAAAGATAATATAACCTGTCTGCACATATGAAGAAATCAGTGTAAGTATTAAACTATATTATCAAAGAAAAACAAAAGGAAAATTGTTGATGCTAATGATCTTTGATAAGTAAATGCTCAAGTATGATCATGCTAGAAGACAAAAGTGCCTCCACATTTTCAAAATGTTCCCCAGGGAATGTACAGTATGCAATGCCCTCGTGATATGGTGCTTTCCTACCTTGGGAAGTGATAAAACTTCAGGATTAGAACGATGTTTCTTCTTTTCTACAAGAGCTTCTCCTTCCAGAGACAATCTTAAAGTGCTTGGTTTTGTTTTCTTAAGAAACGGAACACTTTCTTACAGCAGTGTCACTTCAAATGTGTTCTGTAGCAAGTGAATTTCCTGTTAACAGGTGTTATGTTAAAGAAAAATTATAGTCTAATTGTTTAAGAAATATTAGTTCCAAATTAAATGTTTTGTCTTGCTTTATGACATTTCAGAGTCCTGAAGTTGTCACTGTGCACTGTGAATCTGACACCCAAGAGTATTTTATCACAGAATCCTTTTCCACTGGAATATATCTTGGGTCCATAGAAGAAACTTAGAAAACACAATCCTGTCAAAGAGTGCACCAACACAGACAAGAGAGGCTTTCTGGGGGATCAGAAGTCTACTTCTGAAATAGCAGTCTTTAACTGACTAATTGATTTTGCATGAAAGTGGCCATGTAAAGCTGACCTGGAAGTCATGAATTTCACCATGTCTCACTTAACTGTTGTGAGAGAAAGGCAAATGGATGAAAACAATCTGACATCAGAAATGTGTTCAGAAAAGCACAATTTTAATGCTGCTAGTGGTACTGGCACATATTTGAGCTCATATTTGACATCACATGGATCTACAGCTATTTTAACAAGACATTGCAGAATTTATCTGTTCATAAAGTTGACAGTGAGGCATTAGACAAGGATATATGTTGATCAATATCTTTAAAGAACATACTTTTCTAGTAGCTTCAATAATATTTACCATGTCTAAAATTTCTGTTTTGTATAATGACATTTTTACAATCACTGTTTTATTTCATCACATAGCCCTTCAGTGAGCTATCATTAGTCCCATCTTACAAAGAACCGGCATCTCAGTGTGAGTAAGTGCCAACGTCATAGAAATTTTTAGTTGCAGAACTTGGACATAGCCCAGGTCTAGCCTGCCCTAAAGCCCATGTTTATTCCACTGTCTCCCTTAATCAAGGGAAAAATTTTAGAATGTTTTCCATTTAAAAAAATCAGTTACAGCAATTACAAGTTAACCATGAGTTATCAGGAAAACAGCCATCCACAGGTATCCAGAATCACTCACTCGTTGAGGGTGCCATAGCCCATGATTTAGTGTACCTATTTCAAATGACAAACCTCCTCTGAACTGCCGAAAAGTTTACAAGGTCTAAAATACCATCATATTTTTCTTCCTCTTTCATTGTCACCTGGTTTAAACTTGAAGGTGTGTTCTTTGAAAAACACTTGTTTCCAGTGACTCATTTTGAAATCACTGATTTCATCTTCCTTGTTCTTTGCAAAGCCAGGAAAAGAGATCAAGACCACATTGTTTTCACCTTCAAACACACTTGCCCTGTAACCGGAAGAGTCCAGAACTGTTTTTGTTAATTCGTTGAATAATGTGTTCATGTTTCATCTTTTCACAAGTGTAGAAATCCATTTTCAGAATAGGGCTCCCTGCTTACCATCTGCTTCATTCACCAGCAATTTTCAACCAACCTGTCTGGAAAGAATTCACTTGTGCAGGAAACACATTTATTGAGCATCTACTTTGTACCAGACACGATCTTATATTCTGAGAATACAGAAATGAGACAAATGCAATATTTTCTCCTTGGAGTTTTCACTTTAATGAGAGGGATATAATGATAAACATACAAATAAAAAAAACATTCTAGATAGGGAAAAGACTCATGAAGAAAAATCTAAAAGGGTGACATAGCATAGAGTGAGTCAGATGAGAGATTTCTTTAGATTGGGTGGTCAGGGACCGCTTTCTAAGGAGGAAACATTTGAGATGAGACTAGAATGTTAATGAGACCATAATGACAGGATTTGGAGGAAGAAAATGCCAGAAGAGCCTTAACATGAGATCAAAATTGGTGGGGTGGAAGTGGGGATGACGAATGGAAAGGAGGCAGACGCAGCTGGAAAGAGGTCAGGGAAGAGAAAACAGTTGATGAGGTCAGAGATGCTACTAGGGCCCGGCACCTGTTGTAGAGAATTTTAACTTTATCCCAACTGCAGTGAAAAGACATTGACGAAGTTTGAGGCTGCTGTTTGGAGTGTTGATTACAGGTTGGCAAAAATGGAGCAGAAAGACCAGTTAGGGGCAACTGCAGTAGTTCAGGTGAGAAATTACAATGCCTGGAGTAGGTAGTCCACGAAGATGGGAGGAAGTAAATGTCTTTCATGATAGAACAAGCAGAACATGCTCATAAATTGCACGAGAAAAAAATGGAATTGGATTGTTATGCTAGAGACATTTTCTGAACTCAGGAGGAGTAGGAGAGACCGGATTTGGGAGAGGGACAGGAAATCAAGTGAAGCGCTGGAAATGTGACTGGGAGATTCCGATTCGTCATCTAAACAGAGATGTCAAGAAGCTGAATGTACAAGAGATCAAAAAATGGGTTCACAGCTAAAGATACGGGGAGTGTCTCCTAAGATCCCTGAGGGCGCACCGCTGGCGAAGCTCAACCCCAGATTTCAAACAGTCTTTCCAAGTTTCCCAATGGGAAACTGGAATGGAAAATTGGGAAAGACTGTGTTTGAAATCTGGGGTTTAACTGATCTACTCTTAGTATTAATTATCCATGAAAGTACTTAGTTTCCATCTTATTTCCCTCTAAATGGGGTTTTTATAGCTGTCTCCCTTTGTTGCCAGTGTCTTCTTAAATGTAAACAGATAGGCACCTGCACCAAACTGAATGAAGTTACAAATGCTCTTAAGTGAGATCATAACTTGCATTCTAAGACAAGCTAGGTGATGTCCACAGAATCCTTAAGAAGGATGGTTTCCAACAACAATCTGACCTACTGGCTCTCAGCAGTCTTCACCTTTTCTTCATCCCCCACTGGCACTCTTTATTTTCCTTTTTGAGGAACCTATCTATCTTGATTTCAACCAACAGCCACCTAGTCAGTCAACCCTTGGATGTTTAAAAGTTTACTCATCTCTAGGTATATTTGCTTTTTACCTGAGAGATTGAAGAGGTGAAAGATATTGAAGATCAAATAAATGACTCTCAGCTGGTAGAATTCTAAGTAGGACCTCTCTAATCTCAACACATGGGCTAGTTCCTTTCCTGTGGCCTGCTCTGTCCATTGTTTTTTCATATTTTCCATCTTAAAAATTCCCTTCCCCAGGAAACTGACATATGCTGCATGGATGAACCAGGAGATCATATTAAGTGAAATAAACAAATCACAAAAAGACAAATGTTATATGATTCCACTTAGATAAGATACCTAGAGTAGTCAGACTCCTAGAAACAGAAAGTAGAATGATGGTTGTCAGAGGCTGGGAGGAGAGAGAAATGAGGAATTGTTATTTAAAATAATAGAGTTTCAGTTTTGCAACATGAGAAAGTTCTGTAGATTGGTTGCACAAGAATGTGAATATAATTAACACTTCTGAACTGTACACTCAAAAGTGGTTAAGATGGCAAATATGTGAAATCACAATTTAGAATTTTTTTAATTATTAAAGCTAAAAGAGCAAGTCAGAGAGAAGTGAAGCATAAAAGGGATTCAACACACTCCAGCCTTGAAGATGGAGGAGTCTACAGAATGAAGAAACCACGTGGCCTCTACAGGATGGGTTCAACCAGCAAACAGGAACCTCAGTCCTATAAACATAAGAAACTATAAGGAATTGAACTGCGACAACCTGAAAGAACTTGGAAATGTAGTCCTCACCAGATCCTGCATATGAGAGCCAGCCTGACACCCTGATTTCAGCCTTGAGAGACCCCCAGCAGAAAACACAGTTGAGTAACACACAAATCTGTGAGAAAATAAATGGACATTTTACACCATAAAAAAAAAAGATCCCTTGTTGTTGTTGTTGTTGTTGTTCTGAAACACAGTCTCACTCTGTACCCAGGGCTGGAGTACAGTGGTGCTATCTCAGCTCACTGCAACCTCCACCTCCCAGGTTCAAGTGATTCTCCTGCCTCAGCCTCCCAAGGAACTGAGATTACAGGCTCCTGCCACTACGCATAGCTGATTTTTTGTATTTTTAGTAGAGATGGAGTTTCACCATGTTGGCCAGGCTGGTCTTGAACTCCTGACCTCGTGATTCGCCCGCCTTGGTCTACCACAGTGCTAGGATTACAGGCATGAGCCACCACGCCCAGCCAAAAGATCTTTTGTTTTAACCTCAAGCCACCCCCTTCCATGAGCTACCATCTCATTTCTCCTTTACTGACATACTATTTGACATTCAATGTCAACTTCATCTCTTTCATTGACTATACTTTCCCCCAGAATATCAATGACTTTCTTTAGTTCCCAGTTCCAATGGGCATTCTAAACATTTTCTATTACTTGACCTTTGCGATACTTGATGCTCCTAATTTGTCCTTTATGAAACATTTTCTCCTTTGGATTCTGTAACTCATTCTTCTGGTTTCTCTAATCTCTTCTGCTGTTTCCTCCCAATCTCCTTTGGACGTTCTACTGTCTCTGACTAAGTCTCAAATTTGTTGTCCTCCTGGGCTCTTTTATTTACCCTGGCTTCTCTCCTTCATATATCCTTCCTGGAGATTTTTATTCTCATTCACAACTTCAACTCTTGCCTATGTGTGTTATTATTGACTCCAAACATATTTCTCTGGCTTGTACCTCTTTGCTAAACTACAGATCTGTGTATCCAACTATGTATGGGGCATCTTCACCTAGAAACTCCGAAGATCTCAAAATTAATATGTCTAAATCATTCTTTCCTTACCAAAGCTGCACCTTTTCTTGCATTTTGCCATCTTGATGAATATTAATCTTCAAACTTAATCACTCAAACTAGCAGAAAAGAGGTGTTGTCTGTACTCCTCTTTGCCCCTCAAAACCTCTGCCACAATCCACTTACACAATTCTGACAGATTCTACCTCCAAACTGTCCCTTGAATCTATCCCCATTCCACCCTTCTGTATCTACTGTTACTTTCTTAGTTCATGATCTAATCACTTCACACTTGATTATGGCAATGACTTCCTGTATTCTTATTTCCTAAATTGTCACCATATTTTCAGTTTGCCCCACTGCAATTCATTCTCCACCCTGGAGCAATATTTGTAAAATGCAATTTTCTTCATTAAATTCCTTATTAGCTCTGCATTTGTTCAGGATAAAGCTCAAATTCTTTTCTTAGTGTCTAATGCCTTACAAGATATGTCACTTGTCTAATTCACAAACTATCCCTCTGTCTATGTACCTACTTGGAACATACTATATTCTTACCAACTTAGTGTTTCTTATCTCCATTCCTTTGGACATGCTTCACTTATCCATAACTCATTCTTCAAATTTTAGCTTAGTTATTACTCTCTTGAAATATTCTACTTAAACAATTGCACAAGCAAAAAACAAATAACTCGATTAAAGATAGGCAAAGGGTCTGGTCACAGTGGCTCACACCTATAATCTCAGCACTTTGGAAGGCCGAGGCAGGTGGATCACTTGAGGTCAGGAGTTCGAAACCAGCCTGAGTAGAGTAGAAACCCCATCTCTACTGAAAAAGAAAATAGACAAAGGACATGAACAGACAGTCTCAAAAGAAGATATATACAAGTGGCCAGCCAGCATGAAAAAATGCTCAGCATCACTAATCATCAGAGAAATGCAAATCAGAACCGCAATGAGATATCATCTCATGCCAGTCAACATGGCTATTATTAAAAAGTCAAAAAACGACAGATGCTAGTGAGGCTGCAGAGGAAAGGGAACACTATTGGTGGAAATGCAAATTAGTCCAGTCACTGTGGAAAGCAGTCTGGAGATTTCTCAAAGAACTTAAAACAGAGCTACTATTTGACCCAACGACCCCACTGCTGGGTATATACTCAAAGGAAAATAAATCATTCTACCAAAAAGACACATTCACTGATATGTTTATTGCTGCACTATTCACAATAGAAAAGACATGGAATCAACCTAGGTGTCCATCCGTGGTGGACTGGATAAAGAAAATGTGGTATTTATATACCATGGAATACTATGCAGCCATAAAAAAGAATAAAATCATGTTCTGTACAACAACATGGGTGCAGTTAGAAGCCTGAATACTAAGAGAATTAATGCAGGAATAGAAAACCAAATACTGCATATTCTTACTTATAAGTGGGAGCTAAACATTGAGCACACATAAACATAAATATGGAAACAACAGATGAACAAAAGACACTGGGAACCATTGGAAGGGGAAGTTCAAAAACTACCTATTGAGTACTATGCTCACTACCCTGGATGTTGGGATCTATACTCCAAACTTCATCATCATGCAATATTTCCATGTAACAAACCTACACATGTACCCTCTTGTGTCTAAAATAAAAGTTGAAATTTTCTAAAAAAATTAAATCAATGTTTTTTTCTCTTTCTTCCAAGAATTGATGTGCTTACCTGGTCAAGGAAGCAAACAGTTATCTTCCCAGCAAGTCTGACGCTTACACCTGTGAATGTTCAAATGAAGTACCATAAAGCTAGTTTCAGACTCTATTTTGAAAAGCAGCTCTTTCTTTTAATCATAAATTTTAAAATTGGTGTCAGAATGATACATAAAAAAGGCACTAGAAGAAGTACAGTGAATTTATCAAATGCTTCATGGGGTGCAGCTGGTTGAGCATTTAAGACTGAGCTCTCATCCCCATTTCAAGCTTTGCAGCGTCACTTTGATCTATCTTACTGCCTTGGAATATGTTATTTGGGAAAAAAAGTTTTACTTTAAATAAAGTTCAAAATCTATGCATAAAAGTGAATTTTCTATAATCCTTGTATGAACTATTGTCCTTTTGAGAAATTTCCTTGTGAACCCTCCTTATGCATCTGTTACTTAAAACAAGTTGTTATTTTGGTCACCAGATTCTTTCTGAGACTCACTGAGGACTATAAACCTGAAACAAAAAATAGCTTGACAATTTTATTAAAATGCAATACTTTGAATTTAGGCACAACTAATGTTTGAATTGTCTCAGAAGGACTGTTAGATGGGTTGGAGCTACAGAAAAGTGGCTCTGAAGTTATACTCCCTGTGTTTACAACCTAGCTCTGCTACTTTCTAGTTGTATGACCTTAGAAAAATCAGTTCCCTTCTGTGTACCTCTAGTTCCATATCTGTAAAATGAAGTTAACAACAGAAGCTATTTTATAGTACTGTGGTAAGGATTAAATGAGTTAATATATGTGAAGCTTTCTGAAGAGCACTTGGCATATAGTGTTGAGCTCAGTGATTGATAGTTGTACTATTATTATTACTTATGCATGGACATCCCAATCCTTGAATGTATGGATATTATCCATAAGGGCCAGCACTATTCCTAGCCAGCTCCATAAAAATAAGCGCTGTATGGTTTTCTCTTCTTAGCAGCCTAAAGCAACACAGCATACATCTAGTCCTTGCCTTTATGGAACTCCAGTTGCAAGACTTGACTCATCAATCACTGTAGAACTCAATTGTTTAGGAACTCAGAAAATTCCAGAATGATGCCCATCCATCCTCTCTACCTTGTATGTGCTATTCCCTGCCTAGGGGCATAAATACTTTATTTTTCTCTGGGATCCTCTCTTATCTTCTCCATTGGGCCAAAGGAGGAAAGAAAGTGGCCCTAACCCTTGCTTTTGTTATTCTTATATTAGGACACAAAGTTGAGTAAGACATAGCCCCCTGGGAGACTTTCAGTTAAGAAGGAATGGCAATCCAGTGTACCTGTGGTTACAATAAAAGTTTGAGTTGGTATGGTGGTAAATAATTGTTTAAAATTTATTAATGATTTTTTTCACTCTTCTTTGCATAAGGCTGTCCTCTACTAAACCAGATACACTGTTACCTCTTGGAAGATTTTGTTATAACTAGAATGCAAAGAAAAGTCACCATTCCACATTTGATTCGCATCAGAGAATCATGAAGTTCATGGCAAAGCTGTGGTCATAAAAGCCAGGGTTTGCTCAGAAATTGAGGTATTTCTAAAGGGGAACAGCTTCCCTTTCCATATCAGGAGCAAAGCTTGAAATTTGAAACCTGTGATTTTACTAAAAGCTTTAGATAGTAAAGCTTGTATTATATTGTATTGTATTATATTACCATATTGTAAAGCTTTTGTCTTTACTCTCTACATAAACCTTAGATAGGAAATATAAAACTCCTAATTGTCTGAGTTTCAAGTAAACCTTAGATACTAAAATTTTTTGTTAGAGAAATTTAAGGATTCTGATTTAAGGGAAGTTGCCATCTATTCAAAGAGTAAAAATAAAGTGGTAAGGACTTCTGACTTGAGTGATAGAAATCAGACAGAGAGAACAAAAAAGACTAGACAAGGGAGAAGCTGATCATGGGTCCCTGAGTTTATCCCCAGCACGGGGGCCAAGTAGATAGAGAATGGAGGGTTTTACAGCAACAGAAATGGCCACAAAACCCCAGGCACATTGAGACAGAAGCCACAAGCATTTTTTCCATGCTAGCGCCCTGCTTTCCCAGGCTATCCAAGCTGGCCTGGGAATGGTAGAACAACAAAGGGAGGTGTCCGCAGAGACAGGCCTGCTATGGGACGACTGACTCTTGCGGTGCTTATATGATGCGGAAGGAGTCCAAAACTCCTGGATGCCTCAGGGAATGCGGACCATGAGCGCTGGCTGGTGAACTTACTCAAGGCAAGGATGGGACAAGCTGGGGATGGAATGGAGTCACTGGGAATCTGAAGTACTGCAAGAGCCAGTGTAGGGCCTGATCAACAGGAGATGAGGGCCAAACACTCTAGGAGCTGTTTCAGAGAAACTCGCAAGCCATGTTTTCCTCTGCTCTCACACCACAGCAGCAATCAACACAGAAGAAGACTTCTGTGACCAAAGTGTGCGGGGTTTTCCCCACATGCCAAGCAGGGGACACCAGCGGGGTGTCCTCTAATCAGTTCTGACAGTATGCACCCAGAAATAGCACCAAATAGCACAGATTGAGGGCTTAGTCCCACAAGACTGCCCCCTTTTCCCACCAGCCTCAAGTCCAGGCCTCCAGAACTTCTGACCGATCAGCTTCAAGTTGGGGTTCCTATGACCCTATTTTTGAGTTTGAATAATTTGTTAGAGTAGCTCACAGAACTCAGAGAAATATATTTACTGGTATGTTATGAAAGATATTTAAAAAGATACAAATAAACAGCCAAATGAAGCGAAACATAGGGATGGTCCAGAAGCACAGACAACGATGTCGAAAAGTGATTGTACGGAAAGGATATGACCTGATACACCCAGCAAGGCCTGCCTGCTCAGGGTCTTCTGGATCTCTCTGTGCAGCATTCCTGCCTGCAGAGTATGGGGTAGAATCCACTCTGGAATGAAGTTCTTATGACCCACAATCAGATGAGAGTCCTGCCTTGGGCAGGTGAAAAAGGACAGCAGAAGGTCAGAGAGAGAAAATTCCATTTTCTGAGGCCTGCTCCTGAGGCCTAAAACACCTCAGCATTGTGACAAAAGACTGTAACAAGGAACAAGGATTATGAGGCCTGTGAGCTAGGAAACATGGACGAAAACCTCTGTGTGTGTGTGTGTGTGTGTGTGTGTGTGTGTGTGTGTGTGTGTGTGTGTGTGTGTAATCAGGAGCCATCATCATGCCTCACCCATCCTGGAGGAATGCAACGTGAGTGATGTTACAACAGCCAGACCCTTCTCAGTAGCAGCTTTAATGTGAATAGAGGCTGATTCCCAAAGACCAGGTGAGATGAGCTTAACTAGAAACTCAGAAGCAAGCGAAGAAGGATAGCACATCAATTGCCCACCTCTCCCCTGCTTCCTGGATAGCATTAATTCACACAAACCTTCCCTTTCTTCCAGACTCCATCTACTCCTTAGAGAAGGGAGTTAGAACATTTGAAGTGTCTGATTATTTATCCAAAAGAGACAGAGTTACCTTAAAATGCACACACTTATGGTTTTTCAACATTGCCAGAAATTGCAGAGCCACATAAAATCAGCCACCCAAAAATGGAAAAGTACATACTCTGGCTCATCTGCATCATGGGTTATCAAATTCGACTTCTCTGTACTGCAACTGAGTATGCACACTACTATAGGAACTAAGAAGGTCAGTTTTTTTCAGACTACGGAGTTAGAAAAGGCTTCCCACAGGAGTAACGTTGGAGGTGAATTTTGAAGGGCAAGCAGGAATTACCCAGCTATGAAGAAGCAGAAGTGTATTTCAGGAAATGCAAAAAACATGAGTCAAGGGACACTGGTAAACTTAGGTACAGCTTGTCCAGGGAAAGCAAAGTTGTCGAAGAGAAGGATTGAGTTTCTATGCAGAGAGAAATCAGGTTGAACAAGAAGGCTGCAGGGCCTGCCTATGGCCGGAAGGGTTACTGCTAGGACCTCTGAGTGCTTGGAGGCTGAAAAACAGCCTTTGCCCTGCTCTCTAAGGGCCCTGTGTACTCTATAGCAGAACAGCATACACCCTAAGGATGAGACCACCCTTTAGAATGCAAAAAGGCTTGATTCTTTAGCTGAGCGTTAAATCACAAGGCTTCCTATGCCTGGAGGGGGTGCCTTCTCAATTTTGCACAAAGGCATCATGTACATTAGCAGGGATCCTTTAAATATGGTCAGATTATGGAAGGCCATGCAAGTTACTTTAAAGGATTTGAATTTTAAGTAAGAACAGTAAGGAGCCACTGCAGGATTCTGGGCAGGGGTATGACATGGTGAAAGAAATTACTCCAGCAGCAGCCGTACGCAAGGCAGATTGGAGCCGAGAGACTCGGGAAGTTGCCACAGTTGTCCGGGCATGAGGCAAAAAGGGAAATTTTATGGTATCCATGGCAACTGAAGGGGAAAATTGTGAAAATTATTTTGAAGGCAGAAACAACGAACTTGATTACTGATTGGATATGAGTGCGTGGAAGAGGCAGCAGTAATAAATGACTCAGGGGTTGTGACCTTAGGAATCTATAAGAATAAACCTGAAATGGGGTCGCTAATCAGGAGAGCTGCTTTGAGGCAGCAAAGAGAGAGTTTGGTTTAAGACATGTTCAGTTTCACAAATGATGAAATGTAGAAGTGGAAATGTTCTCTATACATTTAAAAGGACAAGCCTAGGTCATTCTTCCTTTTGTTCATTATTTTTGTTCTCTTTCCATGATTTTTGCATACACCTTAGCCTCTTTCTCTGAGGGATTTTTGGAAATAAATTTACCACTTCCCTTACTTTTAGTAAGCTGTGAAGAAGATCATCATTATCATCTATGACCTTGTCTTCAAGTTAATACAAAGTATTAGTCAACGTGTTTGTCACTTTTGTAGACACAGATTCCATGCCCTTGAGAGATTTCCACTCTGAAACAGCCAATATTTGCAGGATCAATACATAGAGAACAGAAAGAGTGGAATAATAATCACTGAATAATACCTACATAAGATTAAAAGTAGTATTCACACCATACAGGAAGAAACAAAGAAAGAGGAAGGACGGTGCTAGGTTAAGACCTATCATCAGGATACTGGTGGTTGCCGATAAGAAGAAAATTAGCATGAATTTCTTTTTTGGACAGGACTAATTTAAGTCATCTCCTTATGAAGGAAAATGGATTTGGGAAACTCCTTACATAATAATTATTACTTTGATTCATCTAGGACTTAGCACTTTATACCCATTATCTTATCTTCTTGGATTGCAAACCTGGTGCAAGACCATGTAGCTATTCTGCAGGAAAGTTAGGCCACAAACTGAAATTTTCAGCACACGAGATTGAGTCACTTGAAGATGAGAAACAACACTGTTTCATGAAGAAATTCAGCTACTTTTTAAAAGATCGGCATGTAAGCATCCAAAAATATTGTTGTTGAGGGCAGCGTCTTCAGCAAGCTCTCCTTCCCTGCCTTTCACAAACAGAAGTCCTTCTGTATGAAAGATCACACGGTAGGCTGCTCATCTCTACTCATTTGAAAATCACATCCCTTTACTCACACATTTCTGTTTGTCTCAGCCATAATGTTCCTGGATTTCACAGAGGGAGTTGTTTCTTACACAGAGCAGTTCTGTGAGTCAATGTGAAAAGAATTACCTATCCTATCACCTCCCACTATCTTAGAGAGGAGGGTCAACTTTGATCAGAGAGAAGAAGAAATGGCATGTTTTCTCTCTCTTGATTTTCCACATTATTAATTTCCATTATAGTTTAACACTGTGGATCCAAAACTGGGCTTGCAGTGAGGCAATCTGGTTCATGTTTCTGTCCCATTGATGGGCCAGTTGTTTGCTTTGCTGTTAAAGAGATTTATTGAAGTCTTTATGGACATTGAGAAGATTAAGAAGCTTGATTGCAAGATGGTGCCTTCTGGACACAGACACCATTCCCAAAGTCTGGTGGTGCAAGCGGAGTTCCACTTAACACCTATGGAAAGGTCTGCATCCATTTAACTTTCTCTGTAAGTTGTAGAAATCAAACATTCACTTTTTACTTACATAACATGTTTTCTTCAAGTTTCCTTTAAATTGTTCACTATACTAAATAGAGGGACTTTAAAAAAAAAAGAAAAAGGAATCTTTATCTTTTGCAGCTACTTCAATGTATGAAAGCTTGATTTCTCTGCTACCCACACAGTTTCCTCTGGGGCTTTAGCCTTACCAGCATTCTATGACTCACTGTGTTACTCTTCATAAATAGATGCTAAATACCATCCCTGATTCTACTGGAAATGGCAGATAAAAATATTCAAGGAAAAATTTTAACTAATGCAGTTAGATTTGAACTGTGCAAATCTCCATCAACTTCTCATGTCTCCTTTTTCCCCTCCTTCTCTTTCTTTTTTGTTTTCTGCTCACCAACCTGCTTGTCATAAACAGTGGTTGTCAAGCTCTGCCACATAACTCTATTCTCTTCATTTCTCATCCCCCACAGTGTACCGTATAGCCTTTTTATTGGGAGAAGGATGAGTTGTATTTGGTCCTTCCCCCCTTTCTCTCTTCTCCTTTATTTGCCCGTTCTAACTCACACTGCATTTGTTCCCCTCCTGTTTATTCTTCCCTAGATCAATCAAGTGTCACGACTGGCCCCAGAAAAAGGTACTTCCTCCTTCCTGAGACCTAGCTGAGTTGTCACCTTCTTGGATTGCAAAGATGCCTGGGAATCCTTAAGGGTAAGACTCAAGAAAAATAAAGATACCCAGGGTAATTTCAAACCAGATTTGAAAGCAGAAACTGAAGACAGAGAAAACTACTACATTTAAGATGGTGGCTTAATGAAAGCAGTGAAAAAGAAACAGCATGCTTTGGCCATAGATAACACATTCTTCCAGGAACTTTGTTGGAAGACAGTTTCTCTGTAGGACCCTAACTTTCTGAAAATCTTATAATCAGAGACATTGACTTCTTTTGTTCTAGAATATCTTTTCAAGAATTCTACACAGAAAGTAGCCTTGAAATATACAGAATGTACCTTCTTTGAGGCACTGAATTCTTTTGTTCTGGAATATCTTTTCAAGGATTCTTCGTAGAAAGTAGACTTAAAAGACACAGAATTTACCTCTAGCACAAAGGGCAGGCATGCTCACTGTGCACCGCATTGTGATGGATTTGAGTTCCCTGGTTTCAGAGTTCCTCTCTTGCCATGTGGCCCATGTGCAGGTGTCACCTGGCCTTCACATCACCCAGTGGAAATTGGGGCTCAGGGAACTGCCATAAGAAAATTGATACTCTGCCTATTGCTGTCACTCTGAGTAATAAAATTCTTTGTTTCCAATTCAGGAGACTTATGTCAGCATCTATGAAACTGTAGTGGGCTAATGTATTAACTTACAAGTAGGATAAAATCTCAACCCTTCACAGTTCCTGATAATTTCCAGACATTATGATTTTTTAGACTGTCAGTGGGAATATTAGGAAGATGAAAACTTGGGAGCTAAAATTTCTTCTCTAACAACATTTAGAAATAGTTCAGCATACCTCCCCCTCCTCACTCTCACCTCCATCTAGTCTAATGTACCTTCTTAACCTCAATAATAAAGGGCTCTAATGGCCCATTTATTCAATAGAGTAGATTTCTAAAACCCATTTTCAGATTACAGTTTGCATGCCAGGATTACATTTGTTTTTATTAATAGAGAAAGGAGTCGAGCAGCTGACTTTTCAATCATTTAACCAACAAATGCATCCTGAGTACTTTCTTACTACCGTGTTAAGTGCTACATAAAGCAGCCTCAGTTATTGAAGCATCTTAACTTCACTCACTGCAATAAAGAAAACTTTTCCCATAAAAAAGAACCTAAATGCTCAAGCCATTCATTCTGAAAGTAACTAAAAGAAACTTTTTTTTTTTTTGAAGTGGAATCTTGCTCTGTCGCCCAGGCTGGAGTGCAATTGTGCACTCTCAGCTCACTGCAACCTCCGCCTCCTGAGTTCAAGCTATTCTCACATCCCAGCCTCCCAAGTAGCTGGGATTATAGGTGCCCGCCACCATGAGGTGGGTGGATCACCTGAGGTCAGGAGTTTGAGGCCAGTCTGACCAACATGGTGAAACGATGGCTCTACTAAAACAAACACTTTTTATAAGAAGTCCTTTACTTTTTTAAAAAAATGTTTTAAATTCTACTGGGTTATAAGAAGTCTCTTAGGCTGGGCACGGTGGCTCATGCCTGTAATCCCAGAACTTTGGGAGGCTGCGGTGGATGGATCACCTGAGGTCAGGAGTTTGAGACCAGCCTGGCTTAACATGGCAAAATCCCATTTTTACTAAAAATACACAATTAGCTGAGTGCGGTGCCATGAGCCTATAATCCCAGCTACTCGAGAGGCTGAGGCAGGAGAATCACTCGAACCCGGGAGGCAGAGGTTGTAGTGAGCGGGGACTGCACTACTGCACTCCAGCCTGGGCGACAGAGTGAGACTCCATCTCCAAAAAAAAAAAAAAAAAGAAGTATTTTAGAAGTATTAGCTCTAGTCTATCCCTCTTGCAAACAGAAAGAGAACCTCAGAACCCACACTTAATACCCTTCTGATTTTTAAAACCTCTGACCTTCAGGAAACTCAAAGACTAAAGAGTCCAGACCTATCATGCCAACGTCCTTTTGCTACTACTGATTTATAGTAATAATAAAACAAAACATTACTATCGGTCATTTCCAGTTAATTCAATTCATGATGATTATTATTTATTGGGAGAAAGAGAGCAGTGAGTCATGAGGAAGCTTTAAGAGATGGGAAAGGAGCCATATGAATACACACACACACACACACACACGCGCGTGCACGCATTTTCATGTCAACTTGAATCATGGCATTTTCTAAGCAATGGTGCTTAAATACTAACTGCATTTTACAGTTTAACAAAAACTTTATCACTTATTTTCAATCCTGCTAAGTCTCTGTGTTCCCCCAGTTTAGTCCAGAATTTAACCTCTGACCCAACATAATCCTGACCACTTCAATTTCAACCAAGTCTTCAGAGAGAGATTGAGGAAAATCAGTGCAACTTATTTATTCGGTGGGGAGGAGATAAGTGAGAAAACTTACTGGATTATATTCCCAGGGTACCCAGCAACCACCCATTAAGGCGCTGAAGAGTTTATAGAATAGTCCAAATCTTGCATTCTTTCTGTGGGGGAGGAGGAGCCCCAAAAGCCGTTCTGTTTCCTGTGACGTACTGCACCATTCAGATTGTTTTTTAGCAGCACTGCCTGTTTTCTCTGTATTGGTTTCTCTTTAGAAGAAGGGCTACAAACATTCAGCAGATAGAGAATGACACAGGCTCCACTGCCTGCTGTCTTGGCCTCATTCCCACACTAATATGAGAAAAGATCTTGTCCCAGGTTTGCATAACTGCACAACTGCATTTTTTAGGGGGGGAAAAAAAAGGTTATTCTGTGCACATCAAAGAGATGGAGGAAGATGCCTAAGCTGAGAGCATTTTCACAATGGAAAGACTTTTAGGTAGTTATTGACTTGGAATATGTTCTCTTCTCAATTAAAAGCTGGAGTTATTTCTATAACTACTCACCATGCCTCCACTGAATGAGAGCTGAAAAAAATGAAGTGAAGCACAGGAAAGAATTAAGTCATTCCTAGGTGACCAGTGCTGTGAGCTGACTGAGAAAAAGAAAATCTCTAAAAGTTCTAGCATGACGCAGATCCAGGTAGTTGTACTTAGGAATAAGAGTAATTAGAACTAAAGAGATACAGCTGATAGAAACTTAAGGTGTAAACTTGAAGCAATTGCAGACAGAAAGCCTCAGACTTCTCAAGTAGTTTAAGAGCTCTGATTCAAGAAGTAACCATTCTGGGTCGGGCACAGTGGCTCATGCTTGTAATCCCAGCACTTTGGGAGGCCGATGCAAGTGGATCCCAAAGTCAGGAGATCAAGACCATCCTGGCCAACGTGATGAAACCCTTTCTCTACTAAAAACACAAAAATTAGCTGGGCATGGTGGTGCTTGCCTGTAATCCCAGCTACTCAGGAGGCAGAGGCAGGAGAATCATTTGAATTGGGGAGTTGGAGTTTGCAGTGAGCAGAGATCGTGGCACTGCATAGCCTGGTAACAGAGCAAGATTCCGTCTCAAAAAAAAAAAAAAAGTAACCATTCCAATAGAGACCTATGGGGAACGTGGAATAGTGTCACATAAAAAATAGTAAAATCACATACTAGAATTAGATGAACAGGAGATAGGAAGTGAAGATCTATACATGGGCCAGGCAGAGATATTTTCTTTAGGTATCCCTGGATAAATCCGTTATCAGTTCTGCAATTACTTAAGATAGGAAATACTGCAATTGCTTGATTATATATTATTTGTAAGTGGATGGTGGTGTATGTGTGTGTGTTTGTATTTGCTTGTTAACTATTTAGTTGAACTTAGTACATTCCTGGTATGGGTTTAATTATTTTCTTTCATTTGTGTAACATCTCATAGAAACCCCCTGCCAAGAAAATATCTTGATGAATAATTATCTGGACTGGATCTGTCCAGTGGAAAATCACAACCAAGGTTCTGGTGATCAGAGTAAACAAACCACGCTAGCAACAGCCCTTCCAGAATGTTGCTTTAGCAGGATTATTCCTATGTGAATATGCCATACTATATACTAGAAGACACTGGGCTGCAGAAGAAGGGTCCCAGGAGATTTTGTTGCAGTATGTAGCTCTCCTCATAGAGGGTGTGATTTGACAGAACTAAATGGCCTCCCTAGCCTTAAATCACCTCCTTCATCAGGCTGCCATGTGCCTGAAATTCTTCACTCCCTTTGTTAACGCAAGCATTGTGTTAAAATGCAATTAGAGGGAAAAGAGGTGATTAAGAATTTAGCCATTAGCTTCTACACAAATACTGAAGAGAACATTTCTTCAGATTAGGTACCGGGGGATCTTGAATATAGTGAACATACTTTACAAATATAAAATTGGGTCAAGTGGTTGGACAAGTAAAAATGTAATTATGAACTTTTAAAATTTTTGAACTCATAACAGTACCAGAAGAACTGATATATGAAGTTCCCATGGGCATGGACAAGTGTTATACTAATGGAGAGGAGAGGGAGGAAAGGCATGGATCCAGGTGGAATGGCATACTTCAGGCCATCATTGCAAGAGAGCATCATGGAATTCACAGAGGAATGGGAAGATACGAAAGGACAGGGAAACAGCTGCTTCTGAAAAACAAAATGTCACAGGGCTGCCCTAGGTGACCCTAATGTTTCCATTTAGCCCTGAATATTTTTACTGCATTCTTCAGGGGGAAAAATAGTAAAGGAAAAGTAAACAAAGATAAAATATCCTACGCCCTTGAACATGAAATAAGGAAAGAGTTGATGTTCAATCCAACACTTCCTGAGTTTCTACTCTGTGTCAACCCCCGTGCCAGGTGCTATCCCTGCACTGGGCCAAGGACCAGGCTATTGGGCACGTGTTACCATAGCAACACACTACTGAAAACACCTCATGCCCCACTTACACTGAGTCTTCTAAATATTCCCAAGGTTCCTCTCAAGCAGAAATACATTTTTCTTCACACTTCTAAGGAAGGACTCTATTTATTTATTTATTTATTTATTACCATAAAGTTTAGCAATATTATGCAAAACCTAAGTGCTAGGAAAGAAAATATACCTTCATTGGGCATGCCAGGTGTTTTTGTTTGAAACACAAACATCTACCTGACATCTGAGCAGAATATCAAGAGCTCTTAATCAAATTTTCAATTTCATTTGCCAAGATAAGCTTGCATAATATATTTAGGACCTAAATTTCCCAGCCGTCACTCCTCAAAACATCATGAAAGAGCTAAACAAAGTGAAAGTGACAAGTGATACAGAAACTGAGGTATGACAATTCTTTTAATGGCCTGGGAAGCTCCTGATTTTGAATTTAAGGATAGAGCCACCGTCTGACCTTGCCTAGTCAGGCATCACTGGCAGCTCCCGCCCTGGTTAGAGAGCGCCCCCTACTGTTCCTCCTCTTTGTCAGTTCCAAGCATGCCAATACCCAGGCCGACTCACAGTTATCAAGCACTAATTGGACAAGTATGTCCTGGACTGTGAAATAAATTGAGAGGAAGAAAGAGCCAGGCTTGGAGCTGGGCAAAGACGATCATATTGGAGGTTTGGAAGGAGGATTTCGAATTTCTCCTCACCACCCAGACCCCTGGTCCTAGGATGCCTTCTAGGAAGATCAGACATGGCTTGATCAAGAGCAGAAGAATCTAGCACCGGAATTTTGTTACCCCTGATCATACATACATAGAAGTAAGAACAAGAGATAATCAGAAGGAAGGAAAGAACAAGCCAGAGATACAGAGCAAAGGAGACACCAAGAGAAAGAATCAAAAAGGAAAAGAAGTGGAGAGAAGAACAGAAAGGGAGTTAGGCAGAAAACAATAGAATAGTCTTTATTTCCTTTTCGTTCCCTCCTCTTTTTAAAACAATGTTTCTAATGAGTACCTAGTTTCATTTAAAAATTTCTGAGCGCACTTGTTTACCTTTGCTACAATTTTCGGAATTAAGCCCTTTTGTGGGCTGGGTGTCAGGGGAGCTGAGGCTCACTGTCAGCGTTCATTTCTGCGTGAGTGTGCGCTGCTATTTGCATGTCATCGTTGAGGCATTTTGTTGTTTGTTTGCGCCATCAGCTTGTGTTTTGTTGCAAGGCAGCTCTGCTGCTGTCTGTCCTCAGCTTCTGGATCCATGTTGCTGCTCACACTCCCTCACTGACATCTTTCCAAGACTACATATCAAGACCAGGATCTAAACAGGTTTCCTTCCCTCTAGAGAAGCACTATGAGGTGGTGAAGTCTGGCCCCTCCAAGTAATTCTTGAAAGGGGCAGGTAAGAAAAATTATTGAGAGCATTGGGGAACAGAACCATCATAGGTTTTCTTATTTAATATACCTAATAAAATATGGATTTGACAGGGGCTAAATTATTGTCCAGAGTCTAACAGCTAGTAAGTAACAGGATTTGAACCTGTGGATCCCAAAGCTCATTCTTTTTCCCTACATTACACTGCCCCAGAGCTCTTGTAGCCCTGCCAATCTAGGCTCACTCCAAGAGAAATATTCCCCATTTGCAAGAATTGGTAGAACTGTTCACACTACTGAAATTATTATGTCTCTGGGTTTCCCTTTTAATAGGCACATGTACTCGATATTGCATAAGGTAAACGTAGAGTGAAACTATCGTGTAACCATAACTACCATATAAGTGTTGCGAGTGATCCTTTGGAAAGCAGCCTACAAAATTCTGAAATCATATGAAAATAGACATTTTGTATTCTCCTGGGAAGCAGATGACATCGATTTTTATGCAAAGCGCACTAAGGCATTAGAGTGCTGGTGAAGTGCGGATGAGGCAGCTAGCTCCCTGTTGGGAATATGGGAACCCTAACTTGTAGTGTTTGCTGGTTTCTGTGGTGTAAATATTTCCACCATGGCAAAATATAAGCTACTAATATGACATCACTGAATGCGGAATTGGGGAAAATTGTACTTAGTTAGCTCTTGTGAGCCCACACAAGCTGGCTCCAGCATACAACAGCACTGAGGTCTGTTCATCCATCACTAGAATTAGACTGCACATGCACATCAAGGAAGAGAGCCTGTAACAAGTACCATGACAAGCAGGATAGGGTGAAGAGTGTCAGTTCTGGAGCACAACTGCAAGTAGGTTTCAAAGCCCAGCTTTGCTATTACTGAGAACTTGGGCAAATTTTTAAAATATTCTGTGCTGCACTCATATATAAAATGAGGATAGTAATAGTATTTATAAGGTTGTTGCAAGAATTATTGGAACTGATGCACGAATAGTGCATATAACCATTCTGGGCACCAAGGGTTGAATACATATTACCTATTGTTATATTTCATATGTTTAGGTGTATAATAGCCTACTAAAGATCATCTTGGCAATACCTCAAATAAAGTACAAGAATAAGAATGACTATCACTGTGGACTTCACAATTTCAGTGCTGAACAAGTCAGTGAGAGTGATGGGAGTACGTTCAATCACTAAGAATAGTTGCCTCTTTAGGCTCAGACGCTCAGCTCTTCCATGGGCAACCCCCCGCCACCTCCCGCGGTTGCAGAAAAAGCCACGGCAGCTTTTCAACCAAGATTCTTTAGACAGGAAAAAAGTTTCAACCTTAGGTAGAGAGCAGGGAACCATACAATAGCTGGATCTACCTGGCACTGAATCGTTTGGAATAAAGAAGAGTAAAACACTTTTATGAATGTATGTTCTTCAGTATCTTATCATTAATGTTCTTATTATTTAAAAAAAATTATAAAGGACTTACTCAGAAAAATAAGGCCTTCTTAATTCTAGTAGACACTGAGACGTACAGTCCTATTCGGAGAGATAAAAAAAGCAAGGAGTTAACTAGACATATGACAGAATGAATCAATCTTTCTTTTACTTTTCATTACATTTTGAAAATGCACATGATTATCTTTTCCATTCTGGCTCTATTCCTAATAAATCGCATTTCAGATTTTATTACCTCCTGCTTGGAATATTAAAGCCATCAAAAATAATGTCCAGATTACAATTTTGTTTGTAAGTTATTTTATTTTATGTTATTTTTCTAATACTGGCCAGGCACTTCTTAAGACATGGGGGAGTGGGGGTTGGGGGGTGTTCAGTAGTAAACAGTTGGTTATGATTACTGCCCTGAAGGAGCTCACATTGTGTTAAGTGAGAGAAGCAGTAACCAAATCAACAAATAAATACACATGATAATTTTGGATTGTGGTCATTTATATGAAGGAAATAAAGGTAATATGGTAGAAAGGAGGCATCCAGGAGAATCTCTTAGGTGAGGTCTTATTTGAGCTGTGAGAGGAATCAACCCTTTGAAGAGCAAGGAGAAGCATGTTCCAGCCGGAGAACTGCAGGATGAAAAGCCATAGGCAGGGAAGAGCTTAGCATATGACTGGAGCACACTCCTCCTCTTCCATGCTCTCTTTCAATACCTATTACACACCTGCTACTTTATCTTCCTAAAATGTCCTTTAAGAGTATCTTCTCTTTTAAGAAGCTCCAATGGCTTCACAATTCCTAGCAATTCAAATTCTTTGCCATGACTTTTGGAGCCCAGCACATTCTACCCCATTCCACTTTCTGGGCTTTATCTCCCACTAATCCTCTGTACAAAGTCTGCACCAAGTTGGATTCCTCATCATCTCTTATATTGTTTCTCACAGTTTCACTCATTCCATTTCCATTGGCTTGGCTTCATGACTTACCCAGAACCCATGTATTTCTAAGGGACTAGTTAAAATGTTTTTCTCTCTTGTGGCATGCTTTCTTTTGAGTCTTTGCAATGCTTCATATCATTCATGGTCAATACCAATAGCTCATCAATTAAACTACCTACTTGTTTAATTGTAAGTTTATTTGTTTATTTATTTATTTCTTTTGTAAGTTTTATTATTTCATTCATTGCTGGTTCTCTAAGTAGTCACATGCTTTGAGGGAAACATCCCCAGCAGATTTTTAAGCTCCTGGAGGGCAAGCAGTGACAGCTGATATTTATTCATATCATACAGCACTAAGAATACGGCCTTGGATTTAATAGGCCTTTCTCTTGATCTGATAATTTCTACTCCATGATTTCTTTCATTGCATTTTGCGTAATTCCTCAGAGGAACTTATCTCTATAAGAGAGCTCTGAATTTGGTTGCTAATCACATATCCTATATTCTTTTAGCCTCACTAAACAGTGGACATTTGCTCTCCAAATGGCTGATTCCTTCTCATAGTTCAAATAAGACCTCACCCAAGAGACTCTTCTTGATATCTCCTTTCTACCATATCACCCTCTTTATTTCCTTCATACAAATGATCACAATCCAAAATTAACGTTTGTTTATTTGTTAATTTGGTTATTGCTTCTCTCCTTAATGCGCTGTGAGCTCCTTCAGGGCAGGAATCACATCCAATTGTTTCCCACTGTAGCCTCCCATGTCTTATGCAGTGCCTGGCCTGATACAGTGAGTATAGGCAAAAGTGGGAAGAGCTGATACACATGAAGAATAGTCTTATTTGTTTCTAGAGGTTCTTTACCATTAATAGCCCTGAGCTTAATTTCAATTACCAAGACATATTATGGAAATTCTTGAATTTCTTGTTTTCATTTATGTTTAGCAACAAATTAATGAATATAGCCAGATATAAAACATACATAAAATTTAAAGATCATACATTTTATAGAAAGAGAGAATGGAGTTCAGTTCCCACTCTACCATTTATATCTCATGTAACCTTAATCATGCCTCCTGGTATTATTGAACTTGTTTCTTCAACAGCAAAATCAAGATAACATTCACCTAATGGGATTTTTGTGAGGATTAAGTGAGTAACATTTGTAAAACACTTATCACAGTGCCTAGTAGTAAGGGTAATTGGTAGTAGCATTTAGATTCACAAGGCCTAGCAGGGAGCTAGCCCACAGGATGGGCTCAATATATAAACACATGTTGAAAGAAAAGAGAAGAGACAATAATAGCTCCATCCCATCCCAGACCCCATAAACAGACCTAGTCTGACTAAGCAGTGGATGTAAGGAATATGTAAACATTCGTCTTTAGGCATCAGTCTTTGATGTCCGGCATTTGTCCACTTGCGATAACCTGCTCTTCCTGTTCTCACCTCTCTCACTTTTTCTAAACTCTTCCCCCAGTTTCCACTCCTGGTCTCTTCTGCTTTGATTAACCAGTGAAACATCTCCCTCTGGTGTGACACTTGTGCTCCTAGACCCAGTGGAACAGTCAGTCATATTCTGGGTCCACACACTCTTGACTCTGGCTGAAGGTTGTTCCCCTTTTGTCCAGGGAAGCCCTTCTGATCTCGCCGAGAGAGAGAGAGGGGCCACACTCATCCAAATGAGTTAACTAGCTGAGAAAAGCAAAAATATCAGTCATCAATTTAAGAGATAAATACATATTCAATTTTGTAATCATATTTATACTGATTGCTAGAAAATAAAGTATTCCCACATTTTAATCTTGTACATTAGCCTGTCCACTGTGAGAGACTAATGTTCACTATTGTTAAATCTTGAATGCAACCCATAATACACATCCTACAGACATGATATACCAAAACCTCTTGCAATGGAATGATTATTACACATATATTAAGGACCAAAAAGGTGTGAACATACTGAAGCTTGTCCTTGGTTTCTTTTAACACCATTCCCTAGCAAACTGAGATCCATTGCTTTCCCTATTATTCTGCTTTCAGCCAGTTGTCAGTGAATATTCCTCAGGTGTGGACTGACATTGCCTTAAGGTGTTTTAAGTGCAAAAAAAGTCTAAGGCTTAAAATACAATACCTCCCGATGGCATTTACACTTTTATATGAGACTATTGAAAGAAAGCCCCCAGAGAATAACTCTCTCAGGATAAGATTTCAGATATCTTGAAAAAAGTTGAAAATTACATCTGTCTCTGAAATTACATCATTTGTGGGTTCACTTACTCCATCCTCCACGAATGTTAGCACGCAGACAAAGCAGACAGTAAGAAATAGAACGATCGAGGTGAGTATGTAAAATATGTAGCTCTCTTCTTTCACATGACCTCTGAGGTTAGAAGCAGAGTCATTGGCTTCCAGCTGCGCCAAGAAAGTTGTAGAACAATCAAGCCCGGCTGTGAAAAATCCTCTCATGGTTTGGCTTCCAACAGACAGCAGTTTTTCTGTGAAAAGCAACAGCTCCTTTTCCTCAGCTAAAACCTGAAAAGCCTGTGCTCTCTGTAAAATCCAAATCGGCCAATGATTTTGAAAGAATATTGATACTGAAACTACCAACACAGAGAGAAAGCAGAAATGTCCCTTTTGGCAGCAATGTGGCACATAAATACTGGACATCGAGGTATATAATTCAGCATACTTATTATTTCCAGGGGGCTAAGGGCACTCAAGTTCAGTAAGCTCCATGGTCCTAATAGTCTAATATTGTGTATTTCTCATGCCCAATTCAATATCACAAAATTCACCAGCTCATTTTGCTAATGAGAAAAAAACAAGTTATGACTTAGAGGGGACCATGAAGGAAAACTAAGGCGACCAGTAAAAAGCACAACAGAATATTAAGTGTGGTTGTCACTTGGCTGGGACACTACAGTATCATAGGCAAGGGGGTGGAGTTGTGGTGGATGCTGAAAATGACTGGGTAGAGACCCTCACGGGAGACCAGAGATGACTGTGGCCAGAAAACAGAAAGACCGTGGGTAGGAGGTAGTGAAAGCGATTAAATCCTTCTCCTAAAGCATATTAGGGAGCAGTTGAGCCACAGGTATCAGAATGAGCTCAAGTAGAATGATGCCTGTTATATTAAGCCATTATAGGCAAGCAAGGTCGAAGGCTCTCACAAGAGGAGAAATACAGAGATGTTACAGATTTCCAGTTTCACATAGCAACCCCTGCAATGATGTTTTATCCTAATTAAAGCTTAATATAACTCTGTGGTAAGAGTTTCTTGCCCCATATATTCTGATATATACTTCTGAACAAAGGAAATGTGCTGAGAAATATTCCACAAAACTAACTGCTTGATAAATGTGTGCAAAAACACATAACACAGAGATATTAAACAGGAAAGCTGGGAGAAGTTCTGTGCTAAAATCAACAGACTAAAATCAAACCAAAATGGTACAGAGAGTGGGATAATGCAAAGAATGTCAATCCAGGTGGGTGGTGGGAAATGGAATTATCTCTGGTGTCTTTCCCAAACTACAGACACCCACCCACCATAGATTCTGATGGGCTCTTAAGGGAAACCTCCCACCTTCCCACCCTTCCAGAGACACAGTGCTACTGATAGACTCAAACTATCAGGTGCATTGAGTGAGGAAAGAAATTTAGAACTATCAGCAAAATGGGAAAAACCTCTGGACTACAGTCCAATGGAACTGGAATTGAATCTGGGTTCTCACTCATACTAGCTCTTTGTTTCAGACAGTTGTTTAACCTCTCTGCTACATTTCCTTGTCTTCAAGGAAAGGGGGGACAGTAAGAGCTCATTTCCAAGTTTAAACATTAATAGGATTATTTATGTGATAATGATATTAAATGTTAGTAAAATCTGAATAATACTGTGTCATTCACAACTATCTATGTTATTTTTGCAAACAAATACGTCAGATTCTACCCACCATTTTCATTTTATTTCATCTTATTTTTATTTATATCACCTTCCCCTGGTTTGTACTAAAAGGATATCCTGGACTGTATGTTTTTAATGTTTGTGGAAAGAAAGCTCTCAAAGGAAAGACTCTTTCTGCTATATCCAATGAAATCATTGGCATAAAATTTAGGAAGTTAAGAAGAAATAACATTCTTACACTTATTTAATTCAACAGGGAAATTTCCTTTAGTGTAAACTTTTTGCTGATGTCATTGGCTCAGGGTAAAACTACTGAATATAAAGATATGATTCCAGTATTAATAGAGCAGTTGTTAAACTGCACCAACCAACCTGAATTTTATTCTCATTGGTGCTATCAGTTAATGAAGTTGGACAGATAATTTTCCCACATTACAATTTAGTCTATCCAAATGCCTAAGGAATGCCACCTGCCCATCGAAAATAAATAAATGTGACATTATTTCATTGTGTAATACCACTGTATAACTAGGGTTCTGTAAGTCCACCTACACATCTAGTGATATAGACTTATTTATCCCTTTCAATTTATATATACTGACTAATATGTACCATAGTCAACATTGGTATGTTGATTCCATATCACTTGTTTGTGGATCAGAGGACCACATTATTCTAATACTGAAATACTCCTTCTTCACCTAATGGTTTATTCACCTAACTAAAATTTACTGTGTCTTTTTGGTAATCCAAAGGGGCCATTGGTGAACCTGACCAAAAAAATTCATCTTCTCAGAATTTTGTGATGTAATTATATTCATTTTGGAAACTTTAGAACTCCAGAGAAGAGTTAGGTATAGAAAGAAACTCTAAAGAGTGTATAAGACATCCAGAAGATTTTCCCCTTCCTCCCTGTTATGTCTTTGCCTCAACCCACTTAAATTCTGAGAAAAAAAATCAATGCAGTTAAGTGAATATAAGTATGCGTTTATCATTGTCTCTTTAAGTAGGATTATGCCCAGGTTTTATAAGTTCCATTTCTTTAGCTGCCGAAAACTACAATTTTATTTAGCTAAGGTTGAGAATATTGGCAGAGTCAAGGTGAACATCTAGTAAAAAGCTTTGGAAACACTCCAGGGAGAAAGCTGAAGACATTAATCACTAGAATAACAAATGAAATGGAATTGTTCTAGAATTTGGCTCCTTCACTTCATTTTCCACCTCTCCTTTCGCTGTGGTCTTCAGGATTCAATTCTGGTCCTAATTGGTCTAAAAGATAACACCAAAGGGAGGAGAAACTCAGCATTTACTTTTTTAAATCTTGACTCTAATCAAGAAAATCTGACAATGTTTCTGATATCTCTTCTCGAAGATTTTTTTTTTAAGTTCTGGGATGCATGTGCAGAATGTGCAGGTTTGTTTCACAGGTATACATGTGCCATGGTGGTTTGCCACACCTGTCAACCTGTCATGTAGGTTTTAAGCCCTGTATGCATTAGATATTTGTCCAATGCTCTACCTCCGCTTGTTCCCAACCTCATGACAGGGCCAAGTGTGTGATGTTCCCCTCCCTGTGTCCATGTTATCATTGTTCATCTCCTACTTAATAATGAGAAGATACGGTGTTTGATTTTCTGTTCCTGTGTTAGTTTGCTGAGAACACCTGAAAGCTTTGAAAAATCAGATTATCGTTAAGAAATAATTCTTAAGCCCAGAAATTTTGCCCAAAGAACTTCCTTCTCTGGAGTCCTAAAAGAACAAATTAAATACTCCTCATAAATATCCAAGTGTAAAGGGTCATTTATAAAACTACTGGTTTACAGATGAGGAAAGTAAGATTCAGGAAGTGTAAATGATTTACCCCTGGCATGAAGCTAGTTAATAGAAAAGCAAGTTGTTCTTTACTCTTCCTATCTTACTTCTTTGTTAATCATTTATGCATAAATCCTGAGTATCTACCATATCCATGACACTAAGGGCTGTGAAAGGTACAAATCCAAAAAATTTATGGTTCCTGCTCCCAATATTATTATTAGATACTTTAAACACTGTAATAATGATCATCAGTCTATATCAAATACTCATTACACGGGAAAAACGGGGTCAATGTCATGGTCACAGACATTATCCTCTTGATATGAGTGTTAGTTTCTTCAGGTTACAGATGAAGAAAAAGAAACTGTCATACAAAAGGTCGTTTAATTGCCTCAAATCACACAATTCATCAGAAGCAGAGGTCAGATTTGAACTTATATTTGCCTGATTCCAAGGCCTTTGCCCTTAACTACATCATAAGCTGACGTAGTTCTACAACTGAAACTTAACACTTATTTCCAGAGACAATGGAAGATACTTTAGCTAAAAGTAAAAGAAATTTCCAAAAGCAAGGTTTATAAACTCGAGAATAATTTAACATAGGGAACCTGTAGAATTTTATCACCATAGATGGGTTGAAAATGAGAGGATATTGAATTAGAGGTTTTATTTAAGAGTGGGTCTACCTAATTGTTTAGTAAGAAGTGAAACCAAATGACATTTCAAGCTTTCTTCTATCCTATGACTTTAAGGAAAACAGTAACAACCATAAAACACCACCACCTACGACAACAGTGTTCTGTGTTTTCCCGTGAATTCAAACAAGCTAAAAAGTGATGAATGCATTGCAAGTAAAATAGCTATGCAGCGCTGTTGCGAAATGTGGTTCCACAGAGATACCACAGAGTCTGTCGTTGTAAAGCCTGATACTGCAGTTTGGACAAAGGTATACGTTTGTGTGCAGTGACTAAGCTTGTGCGGGAGCGAGGCAACCACTGCAGATGGCTGAAAAACATGCTCATGTTGAAAGACCCATGTGATGGTTGGCATCCTGAAAGAGACAGATGTTTCCTCCAAGAAGAATGTTAGAACAAGTGGCTTGCTGACCTATTCAGGCTTGATTCCTTAACTGCGTCTCATGGGCCTACACACATCAGAACTACTGAGACAATTGTCCTGCCCACTTTGTATCCCAGGAAAGTGATAGAGCAGCGAATTAATCCCAAAAATTTTCATTTGAAATTTATTTTTTTATGTTTTAGTTTTAAAGATGTTCTCATGTTCTCTGAGACTTGCCTTCAGAATGCTGCCTTTGTTCACATGCTGGGTCCCCTACAGTACTCTCATTGCTCTGCTCTCTGTACCTTCCCCCCTCCATAAAAACCATCCATCTTAATTCACTTTTTAAATCTTTCTCTTCCCCAACTAAACTATATGCTCATTTCATGGCAGGGAGCATGACTAACTTATTAACCACAAAATCCCGAGAGTCCAAACATAATACAAGATACACAGAACTCTCAGAAACATCTTTTCTCAGCACTCCTGAGAACACTTACAAGACATTCTCAGATACACTAGAGATGCAGAGCATAGATTGTCTTCATTAGGCTATTTGAAGAAGGTTGGTCATTCCTTCATTTATTCAACCAAAATTTGGGGTTTATATCATATGTCAGGCACTGCTCTAAATGACCAGGAGGCTATAATGAAAAGAAAAACTCCCATCCTTATGGGTTTGCATGTTAGCATCACTATATTTTAAAAAGAAATTGAAAAAAACCCAGGTATTTTGACTACAAAAATCATTTTGTTTGCAGATAACATAATACTGATAAGTTCTTGGGTCTGTAGAAGAAAAATAAAATTAAAAATTTAAAAACAGCCAGGCACAGGGGCTCACGCCTGTAATCCTAGCACTTTGGGAGGCCAAGGTGGGCGGATTACCTGAGATCGGGAGTTCAAGACCTGCCTGATCAACATATAATGAAACCCCATCTCTACTTAAAAAATACAAAAAAAAAAAAAAAAATGAGCCAGGAGTGGTGGCACATACTTGCAATCCCAGCTACTTGGGAGGCTGAGGCAGGAGAATCGCTTGAACCCAAGCGGCAGAAGTTGCAGTGAGCCAAGATCTGTCACTGCACTCTAGCCTGGGCAACAAAGGGAGACTCCATCTAAGAAAAATACAAATAAATAAATAAATTAGTTAATTAACTAAAATTAAAAAACATTGCTAAGGATCTTACAGGTTTTCTTCTATCTTAATCAGGTGGGGATTGTCCCCATAAAACCAGAAGAATTTTACCTCTTAATTAAATCAATTGAAATACAACTTAAAGATATAAAAATCTGCTGTAATGGATATGAAAGCTAGCTGTGTTCCACTCCATGCCCATCTTTCTTGTCTGACATTACAAGCTCTTCAATAGCTTTAGCATCAATTTACATGTCCTATTGTTTTTTGCCACCTCTCAGGATTCTGAAGGAATAGGCACCAGGTTCTAATAAGAAAAGAAACATCTGGAGTGTGGGAGTGTTCATCTAAAGAAGAAAAGTGAAAATAACACACATTGAACTGTTTGGTGTACTAAGTAATGATTGGCATTTTCACATGCATTGTCTTTTTAAATCTTTGCAATAAACAAACAACAAAGTACATTATATTCACCCTTTTTATTATCTACCAAATGAGGAAATAGGATAAGAGGTAGCGATGCAGCTTTATGTATCTATAGAGAGATTTATGGCTTTTGCAATGGTCAGAGCACCTAAATCACTAATTAACTCCCTAGCAAATTTATAGGCTGACATAACAAGTGAATAAATGGTCTCACTAGATACTAAGGAATTTTGTTGTTCATAACCTTGTGCCAAAAAAGAAATGGGAAATCATTAGACCAAAGAGAATGGACATCTACCTTCTAATTCACCCAGGGAAGATTTTGTAGAAAAAATGGGAACTGGCTACAGTTGATACTATATAAAGAAATCCTGACTTTTAAAATTCTCCACGCTCTTTCTTAAGAACATCTCTCTCTCTCTCTCATTTTTTTTTCCTGTCCTTAAGGTCTCAAAATTTTCTCCAGCTGAAAATACAGCTGTCTCACAGAAACACTGCATAAGAAAATTAATAACAATAAACCCCAGAGGAATCAGGGAAGTGATGATAAGGCTGCTTTATGCTTTCCTTTTACCCAACTGGGAACTTCCTTTAGGCCCCACTTGCTGAATGCTAAGAGGCCAGGAGGAGCATTAGGGCACATAGGAGAGAGACAGGGTGGTGGGAAGGAGAGAACAGAAATGGGAGCAAAGGGAATTTTAAAAAGAGGAAAGGTCTCTGGACAGGGCTGGTCCAAGGAAAAAATTGAGGGCCAGCAGAGAGGCTTTTTCATAACCCTCTCCATCTCCCTCTCTATTCTCTACAGTCTTTTCATCACCCTCAGCTCCTACCCCTCCCCAGCTCCTCTAATTCCCATCCTCCCATCCACCTGAAACAACAAATGCTCCAGACCAAGAGTTAGTTTTGTGTTTACAATAGAGCCTTGTTTTGCACAAATATAACTCATATTCCGATTTTAGAACCTAGTCTTACCATTAATTTTCTTTATCCTCAACCACAAACAAATCTATTCACATGTATTGAGGCTATGGTAAAAACTAGACTGGATTATAACCGGCAGGCAAATTTGAGAATGGACAGTATTCCTCATTCTCCTCTAGACAACTAATACTTACTGCGAAGGCAGAATGCTGTAAAGGGCCAGACACCAGTATATACACTTTTTTTAAATTCTACCTTTGGTCTAGCTCAATGGTAATTAAGTTTCAATATGCTTAATAATTACTGAATAGCAGATATCAGAAAATCAATTACACTATAATTCATAGGTAATTTAAGGGCTTTTCTTTTCTTTTTTTTATGAAACAAGGTCTCACTCTGTCACCCAGGCTGCAGTGTAGTGGGCAATCTCACCTCACTGCAACATCCACCTCCTGGGCTCTAGCAATTCTCATGCCTCAGCTTCCCAAGTAGCTGGAATTACAGGCATCCTCTACCAAGCCCCACTAATGATTTAAGGGCTTTTAAGCAAAATATTTGTCTCTGCAAAAATTTGGCCCTACAAAATTTTCCTCTAGTTTTGACTTTCAAACATGCCCAGCTGCAAAAGGTCACCTTTACTATAGTACATTTTTCTCAAAAGCAGGTTACAGCATTTGAAATACTCTCTAAGGAGCCTATAACCACCAAAGATCAGAACAACTCCTCTTCTCATATCAAATCTCATATGTCTCATGTTTTACTCTCTCAGGAAAATCCTTTTCCTCTGCTAAATTACTGTAGCTCAACCAATGAATTAATCTGAGTTAAAATTTTCATGTTTCCTGTACTTAAACAGCACCTTTACTTTACATAAGACCTTAGTGCCTAAGTCCAAGGGATAAGGAACTGTGGGAAATTCCAAGCACTTTGGCAGAACCAGGAAGGGGAATACTTGAGTTAGGAAGTCAAACAGGTTTTTAGAACCTCTTTAACCATGCCTTATAGGTAAGGGCTTCCCCATCCTCCATGAGTATTGTTCATGGCACACTCTGCCGACCTTACTGACAGTTCTCATGCGACAGTCGGTGAGTGACAGTAACAGTGGAATATTTGCCTGACTCTGAGGGATCTTTAGGGGAATAAAGTAGAAAGGGGAGCTGAACAGAAGACACCTGAGAAGTCTGAAGCAGAGATAAATCTTTGGAGAAGACACTCTTGGGACTGCTACCACCCCAGTTACCCATTTGTTGAAAGGGAATAGGACAAAATCAGAAAATCTTGTAGCTAAACTTCTGAGATCTATCTCATGCACACAGACAAGTACACAGAAATAACAGACGCCAACATGATCCAGCAGGTCTGGCATACTTTGCCATTAGAAAGTGTTGCCCAGTATGCTCTTTAGCAGAACATCTACTAAAATTGACAGTGTTGCCCTTAAGAGGAGGCTGGGACCCAGAGCCACCTTTGGCCAATTCTGGGCAGGAAAAAAGATGACAATGGGAGCACCCTTTCAACTGCCACATCAGGAAACCACAAATGTCTACTCTATCCGTCTAGAGAATCCACCAATTCTGTAGCTTTGGGGAACATTTATAGGTCATACCTAGTTGGGCAACCACTCCCTTCCCTCTACAAGGCAAAAATTTATACCCTACCCATCACTGTAGCATAGATAACTGCATGCATGGTGCACAGAGATACAGAAAGCTGAATACAGTATTTTGCAGAGCTTTGATTGTAGCTGAAAATATATAAAAAAAAAAGATGGCCAGAGATAATAAACATCTTTGAACTCAAAATACTGCATCTGAAATTTAGGAACTAGCAGAAGAAATACAGAACATTCTATACAACTAGATGAAACCCCATGAAGAAAGTAATCTATCTGCACAGTGAGTTTGGGACATAAATAGTGTGAGGTACAGCAGAGTAGGCCAGTCAAGCCCTGCATAAAGAACCAAAATAGAAATATCTCCCTTGGTCACATCTGGCAGATGATTTTACCAGTTCCTTGGGATGGAGGAATCAAAATGGATAAAAGAATATAGGATTTCAGGTTTGTTATGTATTATTGTGATCTTATTCATGCTAACTACAAAGTTTATACACTTTTCATTTTATAATATAGATGTGCTAACCATTCATTAATTCTTTTATGTTCTTACTAAAATCAAAGTTAAAGAATTCCTCCAGGTATTCAAAAAGATTTCTGGACTGAGATGAAACTTCACGAAATTTTGCAGTCAAGATTCTGGCATCTACACAAAAAGGAGATGAGCGGCGGATGTTCTTCTTCTAGCTCCATGTTTTGCAAACAGCAAATGTAATAAATAAAAAGGTGTATTTTCTCTTCCAGTGATCCATAGATTTGCTCGAATTATTGTAAGCATTTAAAAGATGTAATCCTGTAATCTCATGGTCAGGAAGTAGGGTTGCTTTTAGTACAAAGCTATCAGAGCTGGACATAGAATGACTTCCACCCCAGCCTTATAAACATGGCCCTGTATCACCTGAGCTCATGAGTCTCACAGTGCCTGGACCCCTAGAGACCTGCTCATGCCCATAGTACCTGCCTTTGGTTCTGAAGACTCATAACTTTTTTAAAAACACCTCTTGCCAATGTAAGTTTTTCCAACTCTACCCAATAAAGTTTGCTCCATTATTGTAAAATAACAATGGTAAGAAAATGGAACAACTGTCACACTGATGGCCTCAGTGTGATTTCTTGTTCTACCAAACTCTACTGGGACTTTGCAAAGTTACTGTTCTTCTCAGATCCTCAGTTTACTTAATTGTAAAACAAGGGTTTAGTCCAAAAGATGATCTGTATACATTTCCAAGGGAGCATGAGTGAATGATACCTTTGTCTGTGAAAAATTCATCCATTTAACAACAGAGACATAGACCACTACCACCTATTAGAATGGCTAAAATCTAAAACACTGTTAATACTAACTGCTATCAAGTATTCAGAGCAGCAGAAATTCTCATTCATTACTGGTGGGAATGAAGAATGGTATAGCCACTTTTGAAGACAGTTCGGCAGTTTCTTATGCAACTAATGCAGTCTTAAAAGTAATTATGCTCCTAGGTATTTGCCCAACTGATTTGAAAACATACGTACACACAAAAACCTGCACATGAAGGTTTATAAAAGTTAATTAATATTAACAGTTGCCAAAAAGTGGAAGTAATCAAGATGTCCTTCAATAAATGAATGGATAAACAAGCCTTGCTGTATCCATGCAATGGAATACTATTCAGTGACAAAGGGAATGAGTTATCAAGCCACAAAAACATGCATGACTCCTAACTGTATATTGCTAAGTAAAAACAGCAAATCCAAAAATGCTACACAATGGATAATCCCAAGTCTATAACATTCTGGAAAGGGCAAAACAATGGAGATGGTAAATAGTTCAGTGGGTGCCATATGTTCCAGCAGAAGATGGGGTGGGTGGGGTTGAACAGGTGAAGTATGTGGGATTTTGGAGGGGATGAAACTATATTGTATGATACTGTAATGATGTGTATATGACGCCATGTATTCCTCAAAGCTTATAGACCATTATAGCTCAAAGTTTCACTGTAAATCATGCAAATGTTTAAAAAATCATTTAGGAAGTCAGAGGATCTCAGAATTGAATACAGATATAACAAAGGTCTCTAATATTTTAAATGCATGAAACAACCTTACTAAATGGGGTGGGGGATTAGGTGTGAGTTAAATAACTTTGGAAATGAGTATAGTCTGCAAGTCTAAAGAAAAAAGAGACTCTGTGTACTCTAGTTACAAAGATTTTTCCCTCAAGAGTGTGGGTCAATAATTCTGAAATCAATACACATGAATATTGGAATTGAGCAATTAAGTAAATGGATGGTGTATGGCAGGTGCCAGGTTCCTTACTGTTGGAGTTAGAGAGTACAGATAAGCAATGGGAGGAGCCTAGAATGATCCATGTGTGATAGGTTAGAGTTGGAAACATCAGTATAAACTCATGTTTAGATTAATATAGATACAGATGGTTACATATAGAAATGTTTATAGATATGTGCATATATGCCATTAAGTATACACACATATCTCTCCTTGCTTTGTCTTCTGAGATGGCCTAGAAGCCATTACACCCCAGTTGCAACAAGCACAGCTAGTTCCCAGATCTTGGTTTCTAATACCATTCTCCAGTAAAAGGAACTAGGGCCCCCTGGCAAAATGCCTGGTTCCAGAACCTTAGCAGAAAATATGCAAGATGAGCCTGGAAACCTTGCAATTATAGAAAGTAAAAAAGTGCTCAAAGCAAAACAAAACCCCACAGTGATGGTGATATGTCAAAACAATACAAGAGGCAACTGAAATATCTCCCAATGGCCAAAGTTGGAATCATATGTGCAACAAAATTAATAAAGTAGCATTAGATTCTAAATCAAAGTATAAAATATTTATGACTACACACTCATATAAATGACTGATAAATAAATGAAAGAGAAGAAACAAATGTTCTATGCAGAAGAATTGCAAATAATTTACAAATATTCCACCCTAAAGGAGGGGGAGCACAATACACAGCTACTAAATGTGGGCTGCACACAGAGACTTTCTTTCAAGAATACAGTAAGGAGAAGGATATAAATAACTTCCCAGTGGAGAAACCTGACAAATACTACCAAGCCAGATCAAGGTTAACATCAACAGTGATAAATCATATTGATACTGTGTACCCTTGTTATGATATAATGACAATGGCATTTTACCTCTGTGGTCATCCTTTCCAAAACACATTACCAAGTCTAACCATGGGGGAAAAACTCAAACAAATCTCAATTGTGGGATATTCAGCGAAATATCTCACTTATTTGTTTTTGCTGCTGCAACAGAATACCTGAGACTGGGTAATTTATAATGAACAGAAAGGTATTGGCTCACAGTTCTGGAGGCTAGGAAGTCCAAGACTGAGGGGCTGGCATCTGGCCAGGGCCTGCTGGCTACATCTTCCCCTGGTGGAACAGTGAAGGTCAAGAGAGGGCAAGAGGAGGCCAAGCTCACCCTTTTGTAATGGCACCAATCCCAGCCATGACAGGGATCCCTCATGGCCTAATCTCCTCTTAAAGGTCCCACCTCCTAATACTGCTACAATGGCAATTAAATTTCAACATGAGTTTTGGAAGGGACAGTTAAATAGTAGCAATATCCAACTAGTGCTCCTCAAAACAATGAAGGTACTCAAAACAGGGGAAATCTGAGAAACCGTCATAGCTAAGAGAAGACATGACTACTAAATGTAGTATGATATGCTAGATTAGATCCTGGAATAAAAGAAAAAAGAATATAAGGTAAAAAAAAAAAAAAAAAAAAAAAAAAAAAAAAAAAAAAAAAAAAAAAAAATAATAAATTATAAAAAAAGTTTATTAATAATTTATAATTTTTTTTTATTTAATTTTTAAAAAATTT